>JAMWFC010000116.1:2997272-3150147 GCA_027475525.1 Macrolepiota albuminosa
CTGTTTTTGCGTCCTGGACATCCGGCTTCCTTCCGAGAGAATGCCACACCATGCATCCATGAAAATAAATTTATAAGTTTCTAGTAAAGATACTAGCCTACCGATACCTGAAATCCGATCAGAAAAAGGTGGGCCCGATGTGCCGCAATTGTTGATTTTGTGAAAAGTTTTGCAACACCCAATTGGTAATAGTAAAGACTACTTTTGTAAGGAAGGCCTTATTTTTAACTCTAACATCCCATATTCATCTGCATCAAACAGCACTGCTGAAAGGTCTATCAGAATTATGACTGGTGCAGTCAGAGCTATGCTAATTGATGCAATTAACTGTAAATTTCTGATACGATCCGGTTCAGGCTGACATTCTGCTGAAAACCTAGACAGACTAAATTTAGATTCGATTATCAATCATTTCTGCATGCTGGCAATGTAGCACAATGCATTTTCCACCTCTTCTTGCTTCTTCCCAACACATCCTCTCTCATCATGCCTAAGAGATCTTGTGACTGCAATGTTTGCTGTGGTGCTGAAGTGTCTTCTACCACCTTTTTGGAGGCATAGAGATCGTTCTAGGCATCAGCCACATAACATATATTTCTATGATGATTTCATCCACAATCAACAGGGCACTGTCAATCAAATACAGGCATCTAGCCACTTGGCACATTCTGATCAGGATACTGACAGTGATGAAGTAGAATTAGAATCAAGGAAGTGACTGTGTATGGTATGTGAATAGCATTTTTGTATTATATACAGCACATTTCATATCAATTACAGATTAGTGATAATGAAACTATGATGAAAAATGCTGAGTTGCATCAACCTCATTTAGATTTACTCCAGCAACAAGATCCAAATGAAATGGATGTGGACACTACTATAATAGGAGTAGAATTACCTGCAGCTGGACATGATTCTGGTTCTGAAGTCCAAGCTCTTGATACTGAAAAAGCTGAACTAGGCTTGGAGAATCTTGAAGACAATGCTATAGAAGAAGAAACTGAATAGTAGCCTGATATCTATATTGAAAGTCTCCATATATCTCAACAATATAGCTAGTTGATTGAAAAAGCAACTTTGGACAATGATAAACTTGATGAGGAGACTTTGTATAATCTTAGGAATCCTGTTGAAAGGCCTGTTGATATCACTAGTCCTAATAACAAGCTTTCACTTGAAATATTCACTGCAACCAATTCTAGTAAAGCTTCATATAATCAATGTTGTGCTGCTATTCTTTGGCATTATCCTGAAAGCAAAATTCTTACACTTTATAAAGTCAAGCAGCTTATTGTCAATGCTACTGGCATTGTTCCTATTATGGATAACATGTGCATCAATTCTCACCATGCTTTTACTGGACCTCTTGCTGAACTTGATGCTTGTAGCATCTGTCATGAGCCACAGTATAATGTCAAGCAGCTTGAAAAATATGGTAAAAAAATACCTCAACAACAAGCATATACTTTTCCTCTTGGACCTCAAATTCAAACTTTGCATTAGTCTGTTGAAGGAGCTCAGAAAATGTGTTATTTTGATTAAAAAATTCAAAAAGTTTCTTAGTTAATCAAGAGGTCACAAAGCTCTGGCAGACATCAGTAAACATGGTTTGTTTAGGCACCTGGGGCCATCAAAGATTAAGCGCTAAGATTTAGCGATCTTGGAATGAATGCTTATGACATATAAAGAAACGCTGCAAGCAGGGAGGTTAACCTTGGGACGAGTTAACAACGTAATAAAAAGAGATAAGAAGATGGACTTACCATGCGCTTGGGAGGACTGGAACAAGTAGTAGGGGTACGCTTAATAACGACGGCAAAGTTTCGTGGAGGACCATGGGGAACAGAACGGGAAGGGCCTACTCTAGGCTCAGTGGCAGGAACGGCGATCTGCTTGATGGCCAAATGAGGGGGGCCAGGACGGATAGGTGAAGCGGTGCCACAAAAAGGACTGCCAAGCGCGAGCAGGGCAGAAGATGAAGGGGCGCTGAGAAGAGCGGCGAGGGTCAGCAAAGTTTGGGCTGACTAAGGAAAAGTTAAAATCACTGGCATGGGATACAACAGGGAACCCACCTCGCTAACTTCGGTACTGGCAAGCAATGCATCAATCTTGTTGGATAAGGAAGGAGCCTATGTAGGCACCAAACTTTAGCGCCACGAAAATCAAAATCAAAATCTAACTTATGAATGATCTCGCAAAAGGACGCAACCAGTTGGCACCTTCATACTCCCAGTACCAAGCCATGCACTATTCACGAACTTTGGCTTTGCATGCCCAGGAGCTGTCAGGGCCATGCACCATCAACCATTGCTGATAAAGCCGCATTATGGCAGGAACGTTTTGTGGCGCATTGGCGGCGCTGGTAGCTTTAGTGCAGTCAAATAGATAGAAAGCTTTGGCAAGAAAGTTAGGGAGGGCAGAAGGAGCAAAACCAGACATTCTGAAAAAGGTGGGAGGAAAAACACCAGTGGAAGGCGACATTTAGAAACAAGCTTATAAGGTGCCGGCAGCATTATATGGACTGTAGCGCAGTCAAATCAATGACAGTGTTTGACTGAGGACAGTCAATTTTTCAGTTGGGGGGAGATGATAGGCTTCTACTCAGACTGAGCGCATCAAGAGACACACTACAGGTCTATGGACACAGGCCATACTTGAGACTCTAGCGATCTTCTTGGACACAGGAAACCACGGACCTTAGCGCTCAATTATAGGTGCTGGATATCAGCCTGAACTACCACGACTAAGCCTTCAGCATATACCATTTATTGACCTTGGAGGATTAAGAGACCAAGGACTCAGGATGCTAGTACAACGGCGGGGACACGACTTTGACCAAACCCCAATCAGTTCCATAAAGGGGTTAGCATTAGGTGCTGCCATTGGACGAGGCACTTTAATCAGAAGTTTAAAGAATCAGCAGCAACAGAACAGGATATACTCTAGCCCAACATTCTATTCATCAAAAATTGATACTAGACTTAGCGCCAGCAGCAGAACTCATGGCGTCTGTCAAGGATTTTTTGACCATACTCTGCCAAGGCCTGGCCAATCGGAATTATACTAAAAAGTGAGCAGACTCCTACAAAGTTTAAGTCAGTTTAGAGTCACCGTGGCCAATGGGCTATAACGCTGTTGGTTGCCATTGACAGGTCGCTGTTAGCTACAACCATGAGGAGAGGCACTAATTGGTAGCGCCGCTAATGGACTCATTTTTAAAAATATAGTAGCGCATAGTATAAAGGATAGCTACTCTGGATGTACATAAGAACGAATTGTAACCTCTTGAGCACCCAAGTTACCCTTAGCATTCAAATCGCGCTAGCTTGCTCGAACTTTGTCACTAAGTTGGGCACTAGCCTCATTTATCTCATCCTCGTTGTTTACGGTGCCACCTACGGGCACACTACGCTGCACTACTTGTCTTTTCCTCTATATTTTTATGTAAACTACGATGCTTACTGTTTGCCAGGTAGCATGCAAGGAGCTATCATCTAGCGCATCATTTTATCATCTTTGCTCAAGCACACCGGAACTCTGTCAGGACTCCTTATAACTACACACGCCAAGTGCTGGAGACAGCGTTTTACTGCGTATACATCCAGCGCACCCAACTACAGTTAGCATCATCAACGCTGGTCTCTCTAATAGATATCATGCTCTTGCTCAGCGCAACTTTGCTGCTTCTGAGAAATGTCCTAATGGCAGTTATTGCCCTACTGCACCAATCTTTGACATAGAGAAGTCCAATCATGTCTTTAGTCACATCATGAAAACTCCAGTCATGCTCTCTGTTGAAGAACTCTGCAGTATCACTTCCGATATTAAGAACCAGGTTAAAACAGCAGTTACACCTTAATGACCCTTGGCGACCACCATTACTGAGATCAACGAGTTGGACAATGCACTTCCTAGCTTCTCTGTGACCACCAACCCTCCTGTTACTCTTAGTGCCAACACTTTTGCTGCTGACCCAGTTGCTAACGCTACCTCAATCGATCTAGTAGAAATATATATGCAGTTGCTAAAGCATGGAGAAGAAAGATCCTGCTATCCTTACTGTTGCTCAGGACTCCCATGCCATTAGGTCTATCATGCTTACTATTGACAACAAAAGTGACGTTGAGGCCATTGTGAACAGTGGTTTCCAGATCATTTCTATGGCTGCAGAAGTCGCTAATGAGCTAGGATTGATTTATGACCCTACTATTGTCCTGAACATGCAGAATGCTAACAGCACTGTCGACAGATCTCTCAGTCTCACCAAGAACGTACCATGCACTATTGGTGACATTACATTCTACCTACAGATCCACATCCTATGCTCACCCACCTACAACCTCCTACTCAGTAGACCTTTTGATGTCCTAGTATGCTCAGTAGTCAAGACCCTTACCAATGAAGAAACAACTTTGACCATTAGTGACCCCAATTTCGGCATCCGATACATGGTACCAACATTTCCTAGAGGGCAATGGAAAGATACATGCAGCAAGCCACCAGAATTCACTGAACATCATGCCAGTGAGCAACCTCACTGGTGTTTTTACAGACTGTTGAGGAGGTGATTGGCAATGATCATGGAAATGTAGCGCTCACGCTAGAATATGACTATGTCAGAGGTCTTGTACATATTTTGAAAATGGCCTTTCTTGATACAGAAATACTTTCTACTACACCTAATCTCGCTACTGAAAATCCACAGAAAACCATACAAACTATTACTGACTCCTCTTTTGCCTACTTGTACCTTACCGCTTCAGACTTTTTTCAGAAAATTGCTACAAAAGACACATATCTTACTACTCTTCTTGGAGCCTCTGCTTGCCGTTCTTGGACTTTCTGCACCCCACTCTATATTTACTGATCTTAATCTCCTTTTTGCCTCTGTTTATAGTAACGCTAACATTCCCAAGAGAAAAAGCATTCAGGTGAAGAAGAAATACAAGCCCATTGCGCTGAAAACCAAGCCCATAGCTGCTCATTCCTCTGAAGCTTTCCAAATTAAATGCCATATCCTTGGCAATCCCCTTGCCAACATCCCAACTCTCACGCTGCTGATGATGCCCAAAAGTAGATCAGTAGCAGATATGGTTTACGGCTACTGACCTGTGTAACAATGCGTTGGGCATGCTAAGATTGAAGAAGTCACAAGCAGTTCTCAGAGAACAAGTCACAAAAAGAGTTAAATGGCAAAATTCAGTGAAAGTCGGTGATAGGCTTTTACTCAGACTGAGCGCATCAAGGGACATTATAGGCTGACCAACACTTGACACACTAGAGACTCTAGCGACCAGCCTTGGATACAGAGCAGCCCTAGCGCGGGCGCTCTATGGCAAGACTTATCCATTCATCTCAATCACCAGTATCAGCCCCTCAGCGCACTCCACTCAGTTACTTTGAAGACCAAGAAGGCTCAGAACTCATAGCGCTAGCACAACAGCGGGAGGTGACTCTGACCAAACCCCGATCAATACCGAAAGGAGTTAGCAATTGGCACTGTCAATCACCAAGGCACTTCAATCAGAAGTCTAAAGGAATCAATGACGACGAGACAGGATACACGCAGACCCGACATTTAAATCTATTAAAAGATGGTACAATGTTTAGCGCCGGAATTAGCGCTCACGGCGTCTGTCGAGGATTCCCCAACCATACCCTGGGATGGCATGGACAATTAAATTACATCAAAAAGTGAGCAAACTCGTACCATTTCTAAGTAGTTTTAGAGTCGCCGTTGGTCGCCGTCATCCATGTGCTGCAGGTCGCCGTTGACAGGTGGCCGTTAGCTACAGTCACGAAGAGAGGCGCTAATTGGTAGCGCCGTCAATGGACTTATTTTGGAAATACCGTAGTGCATAGTATAAAAACTAGCTACTTGCCATGTATATACCAACAAATCGTAACCTCTTGAGCACCCAGTTACACTTAGCATTCAAATCACGCTAGCATTGCCTGACTTTGTCACCAAGTTTGGCGCTAGCTTTGTCTATCTTGTCTTCATCGTTTACGGTGCCACCTACGGGCACGCTACGCTGTGCTATTCGTTTTATTCTCTATAACTTCTCCTAAACTACGACGCTTACCACTTGCTAGGTAGCACCTGAGGCGCTATCATCTAGCACATTGCCCTATCACCTCTGCTCGAGCACACCGGGACCCTGCCGGGACTCCTCACAAACCCGTACGCCAGGCGCTGGAGACGGCGTTGTACTGCGTATACGTCCAGCGCACCCAACTACAGTTGGCGTCATCATTTTGGAGCCCACCGCGAGGGGTTCTATTAAGGCAGAATTCCGCCAGAAACTTGAGCCCAGTGACAGCGCCGCCTCCTATTGGAGAGCGCATTTGGACAAACATTGACTGAATCACCACACTTACCAGGCGCACTACCGAGGCAAACTTTAGACCAGGAACTTGAAGCCGCTCCAGATAGCTTGGCTGAAAGCTTCTTTCCGTTTTTCCGACCGTTCAAATACTTAGCAGGTGAAAACCATACACCACTTACTCCTTTGGAAGAGCTGTCTAGGTCATTATCGCCAGAATCTAGCAATTCAGAACTACCCGAGCCAGTACCGACTACGACCATGCCCAGCGAAACTACTACTAACACCACTATTCCTACCACGACATCGACGCCAGCTAATATGGAGCAGGCAAACACACCACGCATGCTGCCAAGAAACCACTTCTCTTCACTAAAATGGGACGAGACGAAGCCTCGTGAGCTAACACAGTATTTCTGAGAATTGGAATATTTATTATGCGACTGCTGAGTTACTGACAACACACAAATGAAAGAATACACCACCAGATACGTTTCATACGATACCACAGAATCCTGGACAGGACTGGACGAGTTTCAAGGATTAACACAAGATGCGGTGCCAAGACCGTTTACCTACAAGAAATGGAAAAAGGCAATCATTAAACTGTACCCTGGCGCTGAAGAATCCACGCGCTATACAGTCCTTGAAATCCAGAAACTGGTACAGGATACCTTTGCAACGGGCATTTATACGTTAGGCATGCTATCTACTTATTATCGAGATTTCCAGCGAATTGCACAATGGCTAGTACAGAACGGCAAACTCTACAGGAATGAGGAATGGCGCCTGTTCCAACAAGGGATTCCGACATCGTTATGGACTCAAATAGCACGTTGCTTAGAAATTCTTAAGTCTGACCACCATCCTGAGGAACCCTACGATATAGAAGACGTCTTTGAAGCAGGTAAATGGATACTGAAAGGCATGGATACTGGCATCCCCTTCCAGCGACCCTCTAGTACTGATAACGGAGGAAAGGCGCTGCCCATTGTGGTGCCAGCGCCTAGCGCGACTAACAACCAGGGAGGCTTTGTTAAGAAGGAGGATCTAGAAAACGCAGTCAACATGGCCATCGCAAACGTTATGAGCAAATTGGAAACGTTAATCTCGACTAGCCTTAACGTGCCACGAGGTAATATGCAACCTGGGCTTTGTCACTTCTGTGGTGAGGCGGGACATATGATGACTCGAGGGCGCTGCACTATCCTTGAACAGTATTTACGCCAAGAAAAAGCATGTCGGGGTGCCGATGGTAAAATAATCCTACCCTTGGATGCTAACATCCCTCTATATTCCGAGCACCGGACTTTCCAGGGAAGAATTGATGAATGGCACCGACGAAACCCTGGGAACTTAGCGACGGGCAACCTCAATAGTATGGCCGCGATGGAGGCAGAGGCAACTCCACAACAGGCGCTAATCCATGAAGTACTCCAGCTTAACGCTGTTAGTGAGCGACCGATGTTGTCACAAGAGGAGAGGATTGAGACATTGGAAAGGGAGCTAAAGTCGCTAAAGAATCAGGTTTTCAACAGGGTCGAGATTAAAAAGAGCAAGCAACCATTGAAAGACTATAGACCCTCAGGCGCTACGTCAGATCCAGCGCTAGCGAAGCCCTCGAATTCCAGCATCAACGACGACACATCCGATATGGCCAAAGCATCAGCTAGCACGGAACCGCCACTACACCCATATTCAGAACTTGCTGGTAACTACGCTCCGCCTGTCAATCAAAACTTTGGGGTGCCAAACAAGCCAGCAGGAGGCTACCGACCAACGGCACCAATCTACGACATAGAAAAATCCAAGCAAGTATTCGATCACATTATGAAAAGTCAAGTCACAATGATAGGACTCCATACAGGATCAGCGCATCAACGGCAGGCTATGGCAACACAGCACAGGTCCAGGATACCTTAGCGCGTGCTAACTAACCAATTTTGGCAATATTTGACGGCCGTGCACGGCAAGAAGCAGATCCGATCAATGATAGCGCCGACAGCAGACAGAATGACAACTGACAGATGGCATCAGTCGCTGACGACAGCGCTTAGCAAGAAGCCTGATGATCTATCAAAAACTGACAGACAGCTTGGCATTTGACCTTGTTGGCATCTGACACCGCTTAGCGCCTCAATCTGGTGCCTGACATTGCTAAGCATTTTGGACAGACAGAAGGGTGATGGATTGATGGTTTAGCTTCGCGATCTGCTGCCTGGCGTTGCTAAGGTTCTTAAATGGACGGTAGGAATCTGAAACCGTTGGAGCTACCCCTATGAAATTTTCTAGTTTACCGCACTTTGGCAATGGTTGGTCACTAGCGATGGTGAACTCATTGTAGTATAAAAGTACTTACCGACTTGTAAATAGAACAATAGACCAGAGTTTCCTGCTCCCCTTACTTCAGTCTCCCTTACACCAGAGATTTCATTTACAGTTGGCAACATCGAACTTGTCGGCAGTTGCAGACTTCATCGCTAGCCTTCGACCTATTCACGCCTTGCAGCTACAGCAGGCATTTACAACGCTTAGACTTCGCTAAGCTTACCGTGCTCTTGCCACTCATGTTGCCGTGTTCACTTACTGCTCTCTTCATAGGTGCTTTACCTTAGCGCGTTACGCTTGCCGACCCCCTTACCGACTTTTCCTCATTTTCATAGGCGCGTTCTCTGGGACCTGCCTGGGACTCCTCACATTACTTATAGCGCGCCCAACGCAAGCTATTGGTATGGTAACATTATAGTTATATTTGTTGCTGACCAAACTTTGGGCGTCATCAACGATGTCGGTAGGGGAGCTATGCAGTGTGGCGCCAGATGTCAGGAATCAGATGCGTACAGCAGTTACCCCTCGACGAAACGTAGCTAACAATGTAATGGCAGTGGACAAATGCGACGACGCGCTACCTGGATTCGCGTACATAACAGAGACGGTAGCACTGGAAATCAAAGAAGAAGCTGAGCCACCCAAAGAAGCTACGTCAATTGACCCAGTCGAAACCTACCTTAAGTCGCTAAGATCTAGCGACAATCCTGCTGTCCTCACTGTAGCCCAAGACTCTCACGTGATTCGCTCGATTATGTTGACAGTTGATGGAAAAAGCAAGATAGAGTCTATCGTGGACAGCGGATCACAGATTATTTCAATGGCTGCCGACGTCGCTAACAAGCTTGGCATCATTTACAACCCAACCATCATTCTTAATATGCAAAGCGCTAACAGCACTATTGATCAATCCTTGGGAATGGCCCGTAACGTGCCATGTGCTGTTGGCAATCTTACGTTTTACCTTCAAATCCACATTCTTAGATCACCTGCGTACGACTTATTATTAGGAAGGCCCTTCGACATCTTAGCACGATCGGTAGTCAAGACGACATCTGAAAACGAAACGACGCTAACTATTAGCGACCCTAATTCAGGCATCAGGAGAATGGTACCGACGTTTCCCCAGGGGAAATTCCAGAAGCCAGGACCGAGAAAGCAACCTTATGTTAGCGATGACCCTTACAAGTGTTTTCCAGCGCCATCGAGGAGATGAGTAATGAGGATCATAGAGATGAAGCGCTTATCTTGGACTATAACCATCGGACTGGGCAAGTAAACTTTATATCACATACCCCTTTAGCCCATGAAATCTTGAATTCTTCTTCGTCGCTTACTAGCGAAGCGTTATCCTACTTATACCTCACTGTGTCAGATATTACTGAAAACCTTTCAACAGACACTTATTTTGTTTCTACTCCCGACTCTAAAGAACCTTTGATATCAGGTTTCACTAGAAACCATGACTCTATTTATAATACGTTTGCTAACAATAGTACCCCTAAGCGCAAAGGGGTTCAGGTCAAGAAGAAATATAAACCCGTAGCGCTTAAAACAAAACTGGTAGCAAGCGCCGTACCCAAGGAATTTTGCATCAAAAGAAAAATAATAGGCGACCCTTTGGCTACCCTGCCAAAACTCGACCCAAATCCACCACCCTTCAAACCAACAGGACGATTTACAGAGGAACAAAAGGCGCTATTTCTTAGCACCCACAATACCGGCTTTCTCTCGACGGAGGAAATGGACGTATTAGTCGACATCATGCAAAAACAGAATGAGGCTTTCGCATGGGAGGACTCAGAGCACGGTAAACTTAGAACTGACTTCTTTCCACTAGTGGTTATACCAACAATACCACAGGTACCCTGGACTAAGCATAACCGACCCCTACTCCCAGGCATCGAAGCTAAGGTCTGCCAAATTATTCGCTCCAAGATAGCGGCAGGTGTATACGAGCCTTCTAATTCGGCCTACTGCTTGAGATGGTTTTGCATACTAAAGAAAAACGGGAAGCTACGTATAGTTCACAGCCTAGAACCGCTAAACAAAGTCACAATTCATCATTCAGGAGTACTGCCATTTCCCGATCACGTCGCTGAATCTTTCATGGGAAGAATATGTGGCGCTATTCTGGATTTGTACGTTGGCTATGATGAGCACTTAATCCATCCTTCCTCTCGCAACTTAACGACATTTCAAACGCCATTTGGAGCACTAAGACTAGTCACACTTCCTATGGGATGAACAAACTCGGTACCTATCTTTCACGACGATATTACGTTTATCCTACAGCCTGAAATACCCCACCATGTGCTCAGCTTCATAGACGACGTAGGAGTTAAAGGCCCGAAGGATTGGTGCCTGGTGGATGGCAGGCCCGCAGTACACCCAGAAAATCCTAATATCCATATGGCGCTATGAGACTTCTTTCAACTGGTTAACCGAGTACTTCAGCGCATGAAATATTGTGGCGGGACGTTTTCAGGGCACAAACTCGTTCTTTGTGTGCCGCAGTTTAAAATTTTGGGGCACATTTGCACACCAGAAGGCAGGATTCCAGAGGAGAGCCGATTAGCACTGCTGGAGAAATGGGGGGTCTGTCATAACCTCTCGGAAGTTCGTGCGTTCTTGGGCACTGTAGAGGTGCTGCGCATGTTCATACACCATTTTTCACATCGCGCAAATACCCTTAATCGCCTAACCCATTCAGGGGTCCCCTTCAAATTCGGACCCAATCAAATCAATGTCCAGAAGGACCTAGTAAAGGCGCTACAGGAAGCGAAATCATTGGTGCCCATCGACTATACTACTGCCGATCCCATTATACTTGCCGTTGACACTTCATATATCGCCGTTGGCTTCTTTTTATGCCAGTGTGATGGCGCGAACTGGAAAATCAGGTGCTACAATTGCTTTGGATCGATTACCCTTAATGACCAAGAATCACGCTACAGTCAGCCCAAGCTAGAGTTATATGGCTTGTTTCGATCGTTTCAGGCGCTGTGCATGTACCTCATTGGGGTACAAAATCTGATTGTCGAGGTCGATGCACAATACATCAAAGGAATGCTTCAGAACCTTGATATTCAACCTTCGGCCAGTATGAACTGCTGGGTAGTAGCGATATTAATGTTTCACTTTGAGTTAGTACACGTCAGAAGTGCGTTTCACGGGCTGGACAGATTATCTAGGCGACTCAGACAACCAGAGGATGAAGTGCTAGACGATAGCAACAATGACGTATTTGATGACTGGATTGATTGATTGCATGGTTTCATGCATATCATTCAGTTGCCTATTCTGGTGCTTCGTGAAGACCAGCCAGTTTTAACTTGGCTTCACTCTATTGTTCTGTACCAGCCCCAACCATATCAGGCATCATCGACTTTTTACACGGCCAGTATCTATAACGTCGCTAAGCCGTCTAACAATCTAAAGATAGTCGAGGAACCAAGACCCTTGCGAGAAGACAGTCAGAACCTGCCATATTCAGCGGTACCTCGAAGCGCCAAAGCTAAGTCAGAAGATCAGCGAGTGGACCAGGTTAGGAAGTGGCTACAGGATTTGCGACGACCATCAGACCTTACGGATACGGAATACGCCACCTTCATTTGATATGCGACGACTTTCTTTATAGTGGAAGACCGACTTTGGCGACGAAATAGAGATGGCGCCCATAAGCTAGTAATTAAACCAGATAATCGAGTTAGGATTCTACACGCTATGCATGATGACTTGGGACACCGAGGACTCTACGCGACAAGGACAAACCTTTTGGAGCGCTTTTGGTGGCCGCAAGTTAGCGCCGATATTGCGTGGTATATTCGCACTTGTCATCTCTGTCAAATCCAGCAGACACGTCAGGTTGGCCGCAAGTTAGCGCCGATATTGCGTGGTATATTCGCACTTGTCATCTCTGTCAAATCCAGCAGACATGTCAGGTCCTGATTCCCCCAACAGTAGCGACTCCAGCGCCGTTATTCGGAAAAATATATATCGACACCATGCACATGCCCAAGTCAGGGCGCTACAAGTATATCATTCAAGGAAGGTGTTCCTTGGTACATTGGCCGGAGTTTCGTATGCTCCAGCGAGAAAATACAGACGCTATAGCTAAGTGGCTCTTTGAGGACGTTATCTGCCGATGGGGAGCCCTTCACGAGATCATCACAGACAACGGAGCGCCAATAGTCAAGGCGCTCACTTATCTTGCCAAGAAATACAACATACAACACATCCGAGTCTCAGGATACAATAAACGCGCCAATGGAATCGTAGAAGGGCCTCATTTTGATGTTTGACAGGCGCTATTCAAGGCGGTCGATGGTGACGAAAGTTGCTGGAGCGAGGCGACTTATTTGGTCTTCTGGTCGGAGCGGGTTACCGTACGAAAGAGGATGGGCTGCTCTCCCTACTATGCGGCGACTGGCACCCACCCCTTGCTACCTGCGGACGTGGTGGAAGCGACGTACTTACAACCCCCACCGAACTCAATACTATCCTCTACCAACATGATCGCTAGACGCGCTATAGACTTACAACAATGCATGGAGGATCTCAAGTGCTTACACGAGGTAGTATTCCAGGCTAGACGACAAGCTGCACTATGGTTTGAAAGCGAGCATAGCGCCATGATTTGAGACTACAACTTCACCTCTGGCGCCCTCGTACTAATGCGCAACTCAAAGATCAAAGTTACCCATAACAAAAAGATGCGACCTCGGTATCTGGGACCCCTAATAGTGGTTTCCTGCAATAGGGGAGGCGCCTATGTACTCTGCGAGTTGGACGGCTCAGTTTTACATCAACCGGTAGTGGTGTTTTGGCTTATTCCCTACCTAGCCACGTGAACACATTTCATTACCTTTGTCGGCGCTGGACATTGACACGGCTAAACTACGAGAACTTGAAGAAACTGAGCTAGTGGATGATGACGAGACCACTCCTGATGACGACGCCGAGCAGTAAACAGGGACAAGAGGATAGGCGCTAACCGCTAGCGCCTCTAGTGAAGTGTGGCCACGCACTTAAGGGACCAAAAAGCCATAATTCGATGTCATTGAGAAGGACTAACAATGCTACAAATACACTACAAGTACATCCAAAACAGGCCTACGATTCCCTACAAGGCTGGCTGGAAGAATTGACCCTGCCGCCTAGACAGGGGCACACAAGGTAGTTCTTGAGGACGGGGAGGCACAGGTGGAGCGCGTGGTGGAGACTCAGGAGGAAAAGTCTGGAAAGATGGAGGGGCCATAGAAGAATCAGGAGAGGACGGATCTGGCCCAAGGTCGGGCACTAGGGGCAAAAAAGGGATAATAGTGCGTGCCAGCGTGGCCCTTCAAACCTCGGCAGTGATAAGGGCGGGTAAGGAAAGCCAAGTGAGCTCCTTCAGAGCAAAAAGGATCAATGGACACGTGGAGGGAGAAAAGGTTGAAAGGACTAATCAGTTTACCGCTCTCCTCTAGGAGTCGCTTCAAACAGGAGGAAGAAGGAGAGATGGAAGACTAGCGGACTAAGTAATAACCCTCGACAATACGCGAAAGAGGAGGTGCTTTATTTAGCGACAATCAGAAAAGAAGGAAGCAGAAATGGCAATAGCGCACCTGAAAAAGATGACTGAAGAACTTCTCCATACCAAATTGCATCAGAGGTTTGCTGTCTGACCAGATCTCACAGGCCACGTGCAGCAATTGGCAGCAACGACCTAATTCGAGGACACCGTTGTCCAGCTCTGGCACGCCGCCAGCAGAGTAGTGGTGAAGAAAAGAGGTAACACACTCCAGGAAAGTAGGGGGATCCATCATTACATGGGCTCGATCACAGTTGGGAGTCCACACCAGGCTGGTCGGGCTGGCCATTGCAAAGACTGATGAGATCCAGGTGATGCATATGCAATTTATAGGACACGGCTAGCGTTTTGACGAGCGACAGCGTGGGAGGACGTTTCACAAGAAACGAGGACCCTGGCAAAGATACTAGCCAATGAGAGGCGCTTGACTCATTGTTGGATCACGCAAAAAGGAAATCGACATTCTAGACCTAGCGCTTGTGATCACCATCACTGAATAGCCACAAAGTGATCACTGGCACTCTATTACTTTATAGACTAAACTTCTTGCATGGATCCACTTATTATTTACAGACGATACTGTCACGACCCCTCCCCCCTGGAACCTCCCTGGGACACCCCCGGAGCCTCATCCAGGAACCTCTTTCGTCAATCCCACAACACACCCCGCCCCCACAGCTGCCGACGCTGCCATCACATGCATCAACGACTGCCATCAGCCGTCAATGATCACTATCAGCCAGCCCCCCCGGGACCCCTGCATCATGGACCCCGGGATCAACCACCATCAACGATCGGATCACGCGGCTCGCATCCAGCCATCACGCATCACGCACCACGCATCACAACTCCCTCCATGCCAATTGATCGCGCATCCCCACACGCGTGATCCCGGTATACAGTCCCTGACCGCTACTCAATGGCCCCTGGAACTCATTCCAGACACTCCGGATCCCCGAGACACGATCCCGTAGTACTTATAGTATAGTTCTCCGCTGTATTTGCTAGTCTTGATATTACATTGCATTACTTGGATTGTTGCGTGCCCTCTATTTTATAGTATAGTTCTCCGCTGTATTTGCTAGTCTTGATATTACATTGCATTACTTGGATTGTTGCGTGCCCTCTATTCAACTGGTACGCATTGACTGGCACGCTTGGATAATCGCGTGCTCTAAGACTGGTACACACTTCGCGACTTTAACTTACTAACTTGGTCTCGTCTTAGAACCTCCGGTTCACGACTCGACCTCCACCCGAACTCCCCAGTTACCCACCACCCAAAACCCCCGGACTAAGTCCCCTCTCCCGGGATTCCCCAGTCCACGCCTTGAACCCCGGAGTCCTAGCCCCGGAGTTCCAGACACCCGAGTATCCGTGGGTCAAGTCCGCATTGTAAGGGCGATTGCTTTCCCAGAAAGCCCCCAACTCAGCGGAACCTGACATAATATCAAGACTCTCTCCTTACACCGTTCTTGATGGCTACGTATACTCACACCTACTAACTCAGCGGAACCTGACATAATATCAAGACTCTCTCCTTACACCGTTCTTGATGGCTACGTATACTCACACCTACTACTCCACGGGCTACCAGACCGACTCCTACGGGCGCCCGGTACCCAATCATTACTCTGCACAGACCCCCCGCCCCATCTATCCACCCCTCCTGTATGAACCTCCGTACCTCCACCGCCACTGGGCCCCCAACCCATCCCTCTATGATCTGGGGCCCTCAGCCAGCTAGGCCCCTTCGCCCAACTTAGCCATGGCACGACCCGTGGAGGTCCCCTCGTACCGGAGCATCCCCGGGGGCCTGCCGGAGACCCCACCAGTACCTTAGCCATGGCACGACCCGTGGAGGTCCCCTCGTACCGGAGCATCCCCGGGGGCCTGCCGGAGACCCCACCAGTACCTAGTGGACCTCGCCCGATCCCCCCCAGCGAGGGCCCCTTTGCACCCACCCCCTACTATGGCTACCAGCGCCCCGCCCGAGGACCCCCCTACCCTGACTACCCCCCTCGTCACTATCCGGCCGCCGCTCCACCCGCTCGAACCCCTCCCTCGCCAATGGGACAACAACGCCTCGAGGAGTATGAACGGCAATGAGACGAAGTACTCCGCTCACTCAGAATCTCACCGGAGGACTTTGCGCAACAGGCAAGGGCGCTGCTTATGGAATTTGGGCACGACGACTTCAAAGGCACTCCGGAGGAATGGGCTTATTGCTTGGTCGAATTCGGGGACCGCCTCACATGAGGAGAACTCCCGGAGCAAACTATGGTAAAGTATAGGCGCAATACGATCCTCCGAGAAGAATTGCAGCAGCTGCTTGACAAAGTCCACGCGTCCCCCTCCCCTCGACCCCTCAACAATCCCGTGGACCCAGGTTGCTCGATTCACGTTCGACGGGAACCCCCAGAGCTGGCCCTGGCAGCCCCGACAGCCCCCATGGACCCCACTCCAGAACAATGACAACGGGAAGAGCGACAAAACGCCTCAGCCATATTGTGGTCCCTCAACCCAACTGGAGGCCTCTTCGATCAACCCGCTGCCCGCACAGTAGGCTTGTCAACTCGCCGCAGGGCTAACTCCGTTCCTAGTACCTTTGAAACCTGGGGACAGCCCTATAGACCCCTGGAACCCCTCCCGCAAACAGACAACGCTCAACCCCTGGCCCCGGCGAACCCTGGTAGACCCCGCGCGGACACCCCTAGCACGGACGACACACTGTGCTACATCGACGAGCTCACGCGTGGCAACAACGAACCACGTCCTGTGCCCGCGCCCATCCCGGTACCGCCCCTTACGTCAGCCCCGGCCCCTCTGGAACGCAACTTCCACCGCAACCTCCCGCCCCACTTCGATCTGCGGAACCCCCCATGGCCTCCGATGCAAGCGCGATCTTCCCGGGTTGAACGTCTCCCACGCAACCCAGCACCCGACCTCGCACTCGACCCCCCTCAGATCGACCCGACACCACCGAACCCTCCCTGACCGCCTCCGCCACCTCCAGCCGAACCTCGAGGACGACCCCCAGGCCCCCCGCCTCTGCCAGTCCCTGCGTGGAGACCCGGCCTCCGCCACCTCCAGCCGAACCTCGAGGACGACCCCCAGGCCCCCCGCCTCTGCCAGTCCCTGCGTGGAGACCCGGGCCTTCCTCTGGCAGGAACGAACCCCCCTGGGACAACGGACCTCCCGGGCGCGGACCTCCAGGTGAGCCACCCGGAGGAGGCCCTCCAGGCAGGTGGGGTCCCGCCCTCAGCACTTTTCCTCCACAAGGAGGGGGGGGGTAATCATTACTACTACTACTACAATGCCGGCCCTCCCCCCCGCAACACTGCCGGACCGGACGACGCTCGCAATGCCCTCACCCGTGAAGGACGCCTGGACATTCAGAAACCCAATGCATTCATGGGCCGGGACCCCCAAAAATGGCGTACATTCCTCACTCAGTGTCTCAATACGTTTCAGGCGAAACCACTCACGTTTCAGGTTGACAGCTCCCGAGTGGCCTTTGCCGCCTCGTACCTCCAGGGGATCGCCTTCGACCACTACACGGCCCTCATCCAGTTTGACTCCAACAACCCGGCACTCGCCCGCTGGCAAGCCTTTGTCAACGAGTTCTTCGGGAAGTTCGGGATCTACGACACCGTGGCTGAGGCCGAGGACAACCTCTTCAACCTCCAGATGCGCTTGGAAGAACGATTCACTACCTTTATCGTACGTTTTAAAAAGGAAGCTTACGAGACAGGTTAGAATTACAGCGCCCTCCGGTACGCCCTCCGCCGTGCCCTGCCCCAACGTATCAAGGACGTTCTCCGACTCGCCTCGAAACAACCCTCCTACGACGGATACAAGGCCCTCGTCATGCAGATCGACCAACGCTACTGGGAAGACCGCAGCGAGTACTCAAACTTCCGACTCTCCTGGAACCCTAGAGGAGGACCCCCTTGGCCCTCCGGTGAAACCCCCAACCCCCAAAGTCGGAACCCTGGTCCCCCCGCGTTCCCCAGCGGCTGACCCCCGGTGAGTCGTGGCCCGCCCAATACTAACCCCAGCAGTGGCGTCCGCCCCCAGGCCCAACTCAACGCCGCCATGGCCGCCCACAACCCAGGCGACGCGCCAAGCCCTGAGGGACCCCCGGAAGACCCCGAAGACTTCGACTTCAACGACGAATGGGACGAGGAGGCCCTCCGGGCCAACCGGCTTCAAAAGAAGGGACGATCCTGGATCGAAGTCCTGACGGATGTGCAGGAACGACGGAGAAGAGAGGGTGTCTGCATACTTTGTGGTGAGAAAGACCATTTCATCTCTGAGTGCCCCAAACGACAGGTCATGGGACGTGCCACCTGGACCTTCGAAGGGGAGGACGCCACCTACGAGTATTCGGAAAACGACCCGGCGATTTAGACCCGGAAGACGCCCTAAATCGCGGAATCGACCCTGACGTCTTCTCTGCCCCGGTCTCACATCTTTGCTCCACGACACTCATACAGGACACCCTCACGGCCTACCTACCCTCCCACTCCTCGCACTCCCTCCTCCTCAAAACCCGCCTCACCCCCTCATACAGGACACCCTCACGGCCTACCTACCCTCCCACTCCTCGCACTCCCTCCTCCTCAAAACCCGCCTCACCCCCTCTGGAACCCCCCTCGACACCCTCGTTGACAGTGGCGCCACCGACAACTTCATCGACAAAGCATGGTCTACCCTCGCCCCGGAACCCGCTCAGCGACTCCTGGTTCCGGTACGGCTCTGCCTCTTTGACGGAGACGCCTCTACGGCGGGGGACATCACTCATTTCGTGCGTATGCCCGTTACTTTCGCCAACGGACAGACTCACACCCTCTGGATGTTGATAACCAAAACATCACTCATTTCGTGCGTATGCCCGTTACTTTCGCCAACGGACAGACTCACACCCTCTGGATGTTGATAACCAAACTCCACCCTTTCACACCCCTGGTCCTAGGGCTTCCGTGGCTCCAAGACACCAACCCCCGCATCGATTGGCGACATCTCACCCTTTGCCTGACCCGGGACCCGATGCCCAATGACCAGCAACTCCCCTTCGACATCCCCCACTCTCCGGACCCTACCCTGAAGGACGGGCCCCCATCACCCCCCAGACTCCAGTCCCGTTTGTCCCGATCCTTTGTCATCAATGCCAGGCTGAACGGTGCCCTAGGACCAGTACCGGCCCTCATCGACAGTGGAGCCACTGGAGTTTTCATCAGCGACGCTCTCGACCTCCCCCACGACTCCCTCAACCAGCCCCTCCGCCTGCAACGCCTCGACGGCACCCCCTCCTCCTCTGGCCCCATCCAGAGGTCTCACTTGGAACGCGTGACCCTGGACAACAACTATGAGTTCACCTCCGACTTCCTGGTCACGCGACTTCACAAATCGACCCCGATGGTGCTGGGACTACCCTGGCTGCGCAACACGAACCCCGACATCAATTGGAGGACGCTCACCATGACCTTCCCGGGACCCGAAGACCACCTCTTGACCGCCATGCACCTCCGGGCCCTAGGAAGCGACCCGACGCCCGACACCTCCGGGACGACTGCCGCGCCCCCCACGCCTGCACTACTCACACCCGTCCGAGCCCGCAAGGCCCTTGATCGGCCCCCAAACATTCCTCGGAACAAGTACAAAGGGCCAAACTACCCTGGCCGGTCTCAGACATGTGTCACATCCGCTCCGGCCGATGTACCCGCGACCCCGATCGACCCGAACGCACTCGACATTAGGATCATTGGGGCCGCCCCCTTCGCCCGCCTCATGAGGGATGGGACTCCCACGTTTCAGCTGCACACCTCGCCTTCTCTCCCAGAAGAACATCTACGAGGGGACGCTATTCCCCCAGAAAAGAAAACCGAGAAGCAAATCCTCCGAGAAGTAGTTCTCCCGGAGTATCACGAGTTCGCTGACGTATTCTCCGAAGAAGATGCCAAGGAGATCCCCCCTCACCGCCCCTATGATCACACCATCGACCTCGAGGAAGGAGCCACCCCCCCTTTTAGCAAGGTATACAACATGTCGGAGGTCGAACTCTGGGCCCTCAAGGACTACCTCAACGAAATGCTTGGTAAGGGATTCATCCGACCCTCCGCCTCTGCCGCCGGAGCCCCGGTTCTATTTGCCAAGAAGAAGGATGGCTCGCTCCGACTCTGCGTCGACTATCGGGGACTCAATAAGATCACCAAGAAGAACCGCTACCCGCTCCCGCTCATCGGCGACCTGGTTGATCGACTCCGCAGTGCCAAGGTCTACACGAAAATCAACCTCCGCTCCGGTTACAACAACGTCCGCATCGCCCCGGAACACGAGTGAAAAACCACGTTCCGCACGCGGTATGGTCTGTTTGAGTACCTTGTGATGCCTTTCGGAATGACTAACTCCCCCGCCACGTTCCAATACTTCATGAACGACATTTTCCACGACATGAGCGACATCTTTGTGATCGTCTACCTGAACGACATCCTCATTTATTCCGACTCACCGGAGGACCACCAGAAACATGTCCGGCAAGTCCTCGAACGCCTCCGGAAGCACAACCTCCACGCCAAGCCCGAGAAGTGTTCATTCCATACGGAAGAGGTTGAGTATCTTGGCGTCATTGTATCCCCGAACGGCGTTCGCATGGACCCCCACAAGGTCGAGGCCATCATCAACTGGCCGCAGCCCCGGAACGTCAAGGAAGTACAATCTTTCTTGGGTTTCGCTAACTTCTACCGGAGGTTCATAGATAACTACTCCGGTATCACGAAACCCCTCAACCGGCTCACGCGCAAGGACGTTGCCTGGAACTGGGACAGTAAGTGCCAGAGTGTCTTTAACCTGCTCAAGGAGGCTTTCACGACCACCCCCGTACTCCGGCACTATGACCCGACCCTCCCGATTATCCTGGAATGCGACGCCTCCGACTATGCCATCGCCAGGATTCTCTCGCAGATGGAACCTGATGGAGGGGAGCCCCGGCCAGTTGCCTTCTACACCCGGTCCATGATCAACGCCGAGCTCAACTATGACATCTATGACAAGGAGCTCCTCACCATCGTCGAAGCCTTCAAGCAATGGCGAGCCTACCTCGAGGGAGCCCAGCACCGGATTCAGGTCTACTCAGATCACAACAATCTGCAGTACTTCACCACGACCAAACAGCTTAGTCGACGGCAGGCCCAATGGTCCGAGGTTCTCTCGGAATACGACTTCACAATCCAGTACTGCCCGGGACGACTCGGAGCTAAACCCGATGCCCTCACCCATCGACTGGATGTCTATCCCAAGAAGTCGTTCGAGGCGGAACGCAATGCGTTCAATCATCGCGTGGTGATCCCTCCTAAACATCTGAATGCTGTACTGATCTTAAACGACAAAGGAACTCTGAGCCAGATCCGCCGCGCCCCCCGGGACAAGTACTTCACCGACCATGACCCCCGCAACCCCCCCGACGGGACCGACCGGGACCCCGCCTTCTCCCTGTCCCCCGACAAAAGACTCCTCCTCTGGGATGGCCGCATCTACGTCCCGAATCACGCCTGACTCCGCTACGACGTCCTCCGTCAACACCACGACCACAAGCTCCGGGGACACCCTGGAATACGTAAGACTCTCCAGCTGATCTCCCAGACTTACTTTTGGCCAGGGTTGAAAAAGGACGTGACCCGCTACATTCGATCATGTGAACCCTGCCTCCGGGCCAAGGTCCCCCGACACCAACCATACGGACTCCTGAAACCCCTGCCAGTCGGACGACGCCCCTGGTCCTCCATATCCCTGGACCACATCGTCGAACTCCCAGAATCTGAAGGGTTCGATGCCATTCTCGTCGTTGTGTGCAGGCTAACCAAACAGGGCATCTTCCTACCCTGCCACACCATGAACACTGCCCCGGACTTTGCCCAGCTGTTCCTCGAGCACGTCTTCGCCAAACATGGACTCCCGGACGACATCGTCTCCGACCGTGGCCCCCTCTTTGTGTCCAAGTTTTGGACTTCCCTGTGTAAGGCACTTGAAGTAAAGACTAACCTCTCTACCGCCTACCACCCCGAAACCGACGGCCAAACCAAAAGGGTCAACCAGTCTCTCGAGCAGTACCTCCGACTGTACGTCAACTACTTGCAGGACGACTGGCGCGCCAAGCTCCCCCTGGCCGAATTCACTTACAACAACACGCCGCACTCTGCCACCGGGGTATCGCCCTTTTTCGCCAACAAGGGATACCACCCTCGACTGACACTCTCGCTCCGGGACATCCCGTCACACGCCGCCCATGAGGTCACCTGGGATCTCCAGTCCCTTCATGAGTTTCTCCGAGAAGAGATCGATACCGCGAACCAGGCCTATGCGAAACATGCTGACCGGAAACGGGAAGACACCCCCGACTGGACCCCCGGGATAAAGGTATGGTTAGATCGACGCCACCTCCGCACCCGCCGGCCCTCCCCAAAACTCGATCACAAGCGCCTCAGCCCGTTCAAAATACTGAAGAAGGTCTCATCCCACGCCTACAAGATCGAGCTTCCCCCGGGACTAAAAGGCCTGCACCTGGTATTCCACATCCGCCTCCTGGAACGACACCCCCCGGATCCTTTCCCTGAACGACGCCCTGAGCCCCCTCCCCCAGTCAAAGTCGAGGACGAGTACCACTACGAAGTTGAAGACATCCTCGACTCCCGGAACATTCGTGGACGACCCCACTTCCTCATACGGTGGAAGGGATACGGCCCGGAAGACGACATCTGGGAACTGCGTCGAAACCTCAAAGGCGCCCTCGACAAACTCCGGGACTTCCAACAACAGCACCCGGGAGACGACCTTTCCAGGCGCAGGACTCACAGACGGCAGTAGTGGGCGTTGATAGGCTTCTACTTGGACTGAGCGCATCAAGGGACATTATAGGCCAACCGACACTTGACGTATTCAGGACTCTAGCGACCAGTTGGGAATATAGAGCAGCTCTAGCTCTGGCAAATTACTACAGGATGTGGAAATTTATCCTAACCCCTAGCTACCAGGCCTTCAGCGCACTCCTTTCACCTAGCCCAAGGATGAAGAAGGCTCATAACGTATAACGCTAACACGACGGCGGGAGAGGACTCTAACTAAACCCCGATCACTGCCAGAAGGAGCCAGCAGCAGGCGCTGCCATTTGACGAGGAACTTCAATCAGAAGTCTAAAAGGATCAATGACGGCGGCACTGGATATACTTAAATCCGACATCTGGACCTGCCAGGAACTAATACAATGAGTAGCGCTGACATTAGCGCTCACGGCGTCTGTCGAGGATTTTCCGAACATACCCCCTGCCAGGAACTAATACAATGAGTAGCGCTGACATTAGCGCTCACGGCGTCTGTCGAGGATTTTCCGAACATACCCCGGAACAGCCTGGCCAATCGGAGATATAGTAAAAGTGAGCAGACTCATACAATTCTAAGTCAATATAGAGTCGCCGCTGGTCGCCGTGGGTCATAACGCCGTTGGTCGCCATCAGCCATGTGCAAAAGGTCGCCGTTGACAGGTCGCTGTTAGAGGAAACCACGAGGAGAGGCGCTAGGAGGTAGCGCCGCAGATGGGCTCGTATCTTGGCAAACACGGTAGCGCATAGTATATAAAATAGCTACTTTACATGTATATAACAACGAATCGTAACCCCTCAAACACACAGTTACACTTAGCGTTCAACTCACGCTAGCTTCTCTCGACTTCGTCACTAAGTCGGGCACTAGCTTCGTCTATCTCGTCTTCATCGTTTACGGTGCCACCTACGGGCACAATACGCTGCGCTACTCGTCTTTTCTCCAATATCTTTGTCTAAACCACGACGCTTACTGTCTGCCAGGTAGCCCCCGAGGCGCTATAATCTAGCGCATCGTTTTACTACCTCCACTCGAGCACACCGGGACCCTGTCAGGACTCCTCACAACTACATACACCAAGCGCTGGAGACGGCGTTGTACTGCGTATACGTCCAGCGCACCCAACCACAGTTGGTGTCATCATTTTGGAGCCCACCGCGAGGGGTTCTTTTGAGACAGAATTCCGCCGGAAACTCGAGCCCAGCGACAGCGCCGCCTCCTGTTGGAGAGCGCGCTTGAACCAAGTACCACCAAATCACCACACTTACCAGGCGCGCTACCGAGACAGACTTTGGATCAGGAGCTTGAGGCCGCACCAGACAGCTTAGCCGAGAGCTTTTTCCTGTTTTCCCGACCATTTGAGTACTTAGCAGGCGAAAACCATACGCCGCTTACGCCTTTAGAAAAGTTATCTAGGCTATTATTGCCAAAACCTAGCGACTCGGAGCTAACTGAGCTGGTACCTACGACATCGACGCTAAGTAACACGAGCACCACCACCCTTCCTACCTCGACAAACACACCTATCGGTATGGATCAGCCGAACAATCAGCGCATGCCACCCCGAAACCACTTCTCGTCGCCAAAATGGGACGAAACAAAACCTCGCGAACTAACGCAGTACTTCAAAGAGTTGGAGTATCTGCTACGCGATTGCCGGGTAACCGACGATACACAGATGAAGGAATACGCCGCCAGATACGTCTCATACGACACAGCCGAATCATGGACAGGGTTGAAGGAGTTCCAAGGACTTACTAGTGACGCACCACCCAGGCCTTTTACCTATGAGGAATGGAAAAAGGCTATCGTTCATTTATATCCTGGTGCTGAAGAAGCTACGCACCACCCAGGCCTTTTACCTATGAGGAATGGAAAAAGGCTATCGTTCATTTATATCCTGGTGCTGAAGAAGCTACACGTTATACGGTAATGGAAATCCAGAAGCTAGTACAAGACACTTTCGCGGCTGGAATCTATACCCTAGGAGCGCTATCAACCTATTATCGTGATTTCCAGCGGATAGCAAGATGGCTGGTTCAAAATGGGAAGTTATATGGGAACGAGGAGCACCGTTTGTTTCAACAAGGATTCCTGACGTCGTTATGGACTAAGATTGCGCGACGCTTAGAGATCATTATGCATGACCATCAATCACCCCGAGGAACCATACGACATAGAAAAAGTCTTTGAGGCAGGAAAGTGGGTATTAAAAGGCACGGATACAGGTATACCATTACAGCGACCTGGCGCGGACCATGGGGGAATGGCACCCAAGATAGAGTCGCCAGCGCCTAGCGCCGCCAATGACCATAATGGGTATGTCAAGAAGGAGGATTTGGAAACTGCCGTCAGCAATGCAGTCGCTAATGTCATGAATAAACTGGAAACCTTGATCTCGACTAGTCTTTCGGCGCCTAGAAGTAACGTACAGACGGGACTTTGCCATTTTTGCGGCGAGGCAGGACATACCATGACCAGGGGTAGGTGCGCTATCCTTGAACAATACCTGCGACAAGGGAAGGCGCGCCGGGGAATGGACGGGAAACTAGTCTTACCTTCGGGCGCTAGCATTCCCCTTTATCCCGAGCATAAGACGTTCCAGGGACGCCTTGACGAGTGGCACCGTCGGAACCCCGGGAACTTAGCGACAGGCAACCTGAATAGCACGGCGACAACAGAAACCGAGGCAACTCCTCAACAAGCACTAATTCACGAAGTTCTTCAGCTAAACGCTATCAGTGACCGACCCACACTGTCCCGTGAAGAGAGGATTGAGACGCTAGAGAAGGAACTGAAGTCGCTAAAGAATCAGGTCTTTGATGGGGTGGAGATCAAAAAGGGCAAGCAGCCTTTAAAGGATTATAGACCTTCGGGTGCGACGACAGGCCCCGCTCCAGCACCAGCCTCAACCTCTAGCGCTAACGACGAAGTACTAGAAGCTACCAAGGCGCCGGCCGTTCCGGAGCCACCGCTACATCCTTACGCTGGTCTCGGGGGCAACTACGCCCCGCCCCTTAATCGTAACTTCGGAGCGCCAGATAAACCTACGGGGGGATATCGACCCACAGCGCCTATATATGATCTGGAGAAGTCTAAGTTAGTTTTTGATCGCATCATGCAAAGTCAGGTTACGCTATCGGTAGGAGAGTTATGCAGTGTGGCGCCAGACGTCAGGAACCAGATGCGTACCGCAGTTACCCCTCGACGGAACGTAGCTAACAATGTAGCGACGGTGGACAAATGCGACGACGCGCTGCCTGGTTTCGCGTATATAACTGAGACGGTAGCCCCAGAAACCAAGGAAGAGGTCGCACCACCTAAGGAAGCCACGTCCATCGACCCGGTCGAAACATACCTAAAATCGCTAAGATCTAGCGACAATTCCGCCATCTTAACTGTAGCCCAAGACTCTCACGCGATTCGCTCGATTATGTTGACAGTTGATGGAAAAAGCGAGATAGAATCTATCGTGGACAGGCCCAAGACTCTCACGCGATTCGCTCGATTATGTTGACAGTTGATGGAAAAAGCGAGATAGAATCTATCGTGGACAGCAGATCACAGATTATTTCAATGGCTGCTGACGTCGCTAACGAGCTGGGTATCATTTACGATCCAACAATCATTCTTAACATGCAGAGCGCTAACGGCACGATTGATCGATCCTTGGGGATGGCTCGGAACGTGCCATGTGCTATAGGCGATCTTACGTTCTATTTGCAAATTCACATACTCAGATCGCCTGCCTACGATTTATTATTAGGAAGGCCCTTCGATGTGCTAGCGCGATCAGTAGTCAAAACGACGTCCGAGGAGGAAACGACGCTAACTATTAGCGACCCCAATTCTGGAGTCAGGAGAACGGTACCGACATTTCCTCGAGGACGGTTCCAGAAGCCAGGACTGAGAAAGCGACCTTACGTTAGCGACGAACCCTGCGAGTGTTTTCCGGCGCCATTGAGGAGATGAGTGATGAGGATCATGGAGATGAAGCGCTTATCTTGGACTATAATCATCGGACTGGGCAAGTAACCTTTATATCACATATCCCTTTAGCCCCTGAAATCTTGAACATTTCTACGTCACTTACTAGCGAAGCTTTATCCTACTTATACCTCACTGCATCCGATATTACTGAAAACCTTTCGACAGACACTTATTTCGTTTCTACTCCTGATGCTAAAGAACCTTTGATATCCGGTTTCATATTACTGAAAACCTTTCGACAGACACTTATTTCGTTTCTACTCCTGATGCTAAAGAACCTTTGATATCCGGTTTCGCTAGAAACCAGAGCTCCATTTATAATACGTTTGCTAACAACAGTACCCCTAAGCGCAAAGGGGTTCAGGTTAAAAAGAAATACAAGCCAGTAGCGCTTAAAACAAAACCGGTAGCGAGCGGCGTACCCGAAGAATTTCGCATCGAAAGAAAGATCATTGGAAACCCATTAGCGACCCTTCCCGAACTTAATCCGAACCCACCACCCTTCGAGCCTACCGGACGATTTACGGAAGAATGACGGGCGCTATTCCTTAGCGCCCACGATACAGGCTTTCTATCGACAGCGGAACTAGATGTATTGACCGACATTATGCGAAAACAAAACGAAGCATTTGCTTGGGAGGATTCCGAATGCAGTAAACTTAGAACTGACTTCTTTCCACCAGTGGTTATACCGACGATACCTCACGTGCCTTGGACCGAGCATAACCGACCTATACCACCGGGTATTGAAGCTGAAGTTTGCCAAATTATTCGTTCCAAAATAGCGGCAGGAGTTTACGAGCCTTCCAATTCGGCATACCGATCACGATGGTTTTGTGTACTGAAGAAAAATGGAAAGCTACGTATAGTTCACAGTTTGGAGCCGCTAAACAAAGTCACGATTCGTCATTCAGGGGTACCGCCCTTCCCTGATCACGTCGCTGAATCGTTTGTGGGAAGAATATGTGGCGCTACCCTGGATCTATACGTGGGCTATGACGAGCGCTTGATTCACCCTTCCTCTCGCGACTTAACGACATTTCAAACACCATTCGGAGCGCTACGACTGGTTACACTTCCCATGGGATGGACCAATTCGGTACCCATATTCCACGACAACATTACGTTTATTCTACAACCCGAAATACCCCACCATGTGCTTACCTTTATCAACGATGTAGGCGTTAAAGGCCCAAAAGATTGGCGCCTTGTAGATGGTAAGCCAGAAGTGCACCCAGAAAATCCTAATATCCGCATGGCGCTATGGGACTTCTTCCAATTGGTTAACCGGGTGCTCCAGCGTATGAAATATTGTGGCGGAACGTTCTCGGGACACAAGTTGGTTCTTTGCGCGCCTCAATTTAAAATTTTAGGGCACGTTTGCACGCCAGAAGGCAGGATCCCTGAGGAGAGCCAATTAGCGCTTCTAGAGAAGTGGGGAGTCTGCCATAACCTCTTGGAAGTTTGCGCGTTTCTAGGCACGGTAGGCGTGCTGCGCATGTTCATACACCATTTTTCACATCGAGCGCACGCGCTAAATCGCTTAACTTGTTCAGGGGTCCCCTTCGAATTCGGACCCGACCAAATTAACGCCCAAAAAGACTTAGTGAAGGCGCTGCAGAAAGCGAAGCCATTGGTACCCATCGATTATACTACATCCGATCCTGTTATACTTGCCGTTGACACCTCTTACATCGCGGTCGGCTTCTTTTTATGTCAATGTGATAGCGCAAATCGAAAAATCAGACGCTACAATCGCTTCGGATCAATTACCCTTAACGACAGAGAGTCGCGCTATAGTCAGCCCAAACTGGAATTATACGGATTGTTTCGAGCGTTCCAGGCGCTACGCATGTATCTTATTGGTGTTCGAAACTTGATTGTCGAAGTTGACGCACGCTACATCAAAGGAATGCTCCAGAATCCAGACATTCAACCTTCGGCTAGCATGAATCGCTGGGTGGTAGCGATATTAATGTTCCACTTCGAGCTTGTGCATGTCAAAAGTGCGTTTCATGGACCTGATGGACTATCTAGGCGACCTAGGCAGCCAGAGGACGAAGCACTAGACAAAAGCGATAATGACGTATTTGACGACTGGATTGATTGGTTGCACGGTTTCATACATATTATTCAATTACCTATTTCGGCCCTTTGCGAAGACCAACCTATCTCGACCTGGCTACACCCTATCATTCCGTACCAACCTAAACCGTATCAGGCTCCATCGACTTTTTACACGGCCAGTATCTATAACGTCGCTAAGCCGTATAATGATCTAAAGATAGTTGAGGAACCAAGACCCTTACGGGAAGATAGTCGCAACCTTCCATATTCAGCAGTACCTCGTAGCGCCAAGGCTAAGTCAGAAGACCAACGAGTTGATCAGGTTAGAAAATGGTTACAGGATTTGCGCCGACCATCAGACCTTACGGACACGGAATACGCCACCTTCATTCGATATGCAACAACTTTCTTTATGGTTGAAAATCGGCTTTGGCGACGAAATAGGTCTGGCGCTCACAAATTAGTAATCAAGCCAGAGGGCCGCGTCAGGATTTTGCGCGCTATGCATGATGACTTGGGACATCGAGGACTCTACGCGACGTGGGCGAATTTATTGGAACGTTTCTGGTGGCCTCAAGTTAGCGCCGATATCGCATGGTATATTCGTACTTGTCATCTCTGCCAAATCCAACAGACGGTTTCTGGTGGCCTCAAGTTAGCGCCGATATCGCATGGTATATTCGTACTTGTCATCTCTGCCAAATCCAACAGACGCACCAAGTCCTTATTCCCCCAACCGTAGCGACTCCAGCACCCTTGTTCGGAAAAATATATATCGACACTATGCACATGCCCAAGTCGGGGCGCTACAAGTACATTATTCAGGGAAGGTGTTCTTTGGTACATTGGCCGGAGTTCCGTATGCTCCAGCGGGAAAATACCGACGCTATAGCTAAGTGGCTCTTCGAAGATGTTATTTGCAGATGGGGAGCCCTTCACGAGATTGTTACAGACAACGGAGCACCGATAGTTAAGGCGCTTACCTACCTCGCTAAGAAATACAACATACAGCATATTCGGATCTCAGGATACAATAAACGCGCTAACGGTATAGTGGAAAGGCCACATTTTGACGTACGACAGGCGCTATTTAAGGCGGTAGACGGCGACGAAAGTCGCTGGAGCGAAGCGACTTATTCGGTCTTTTGGTCTGAACAAGTTACCGTACGGAAGAGGATGGGCTGCTCTCCCTACTACGCGGCGACTGGCACCCATTCCCTGCTTCTAGCAGACATTGTGGAGGCAACATACCTACAACCACCACCTAACTCAATCCTGTCCTCTACCGACCTTATCGCTAGGCGCGCCATCGACTTACAACGACGCATGGAGGATCTAGAGCGCCTACATGAGGTGGTATTTCAAGCTAGACGACAAGCCGCATTACGATTTGAAAGCGAGCATAGCGCTACTATCCGAGACTACAACTTTACAGCTGGCGCCTTAGTGCTAATGCGCAACTCAAAAATCGAAGTAACCCATAACAAAAAGATGCGACCTCAATACCTAGGGCCCCTCATAGTAGTTTCTCGCAATAGGGGAGGAGCCTACGTACTCTGCGAGTTGGATGGCTTGGTTTTGCATCGACCGGTAGCGGCGTTTCGACTCATTCCCTACTTAGCGCTGATGACGCCAACTGTGGTTGGGTACGCTGGACGTATACGCAGTACAACGCCGTCTCTAGCGCCTGGCGTACGGGTTTGTGAGGAGTCCCGGCAGGGTCCCGGTGTGCTCGAGCAGAGGTGATAGGGCGATGCGCTAGACGATAGCGCCTCGGATGCTACCTAGCAAGTGGTAAGCGTCGTAGTTTAGGGGAAGTTATAGAGAAAGAAACGAATAGCGCAGCGTAGCGTGCCCGTAGGTGGCACCGTAAACGACGAAGACGAGATAGACGAAGCTAGCGCCAAACTTGGTGGCAAAGTCAGGCAACGCTAGCGCGATTTGAACGCTAAGTGTAACTGGGTGCTCAAGAGGTTACGATTCGTTGTTATATACATGGCAAGTAGCTAGTTTTTATACTATGCGCTACATTATTTCCAAAATAAGTCCATTGACGGCGCTACCAATTAGCGCCTCTCTTCGTGACTGTAGCTAACGGCCACCTGTCAACAGCGACCTGCAGCGCATGGGTGACGGCGACCAACGGCGACTCTAAAACTACTTAGAAGTGGTACGAGTTTGCTCACTTTTTGATGTAATTTAATTGGCCATGCCATCCCGGGGTATGGTCGGGGAATCCTCGACAGACGCCGTGAGCGCTAATTCCGGCGCTAAACATTGTACCATATTTTGATAGATTTAAATGTCGGGTCTGCGTGTATCCTGTCTCATCGTCATTGATTCTTTTAGACTTCTGATTGAGGTGCCTCGGTGATTGACAGCGCCAATTGCTAACTCCTTCCAGTACTGATCGGGGTTTGGTCAGAGTCCCCTCCCGCCGTTATGCTAGCGCTATGAGTCCTGAGTCTTCTTGGTCTTCAAAGTAACTGAGTGGAGTGCGCTGAGGGGCTGATGCTGGTGATTGAGATGAATGGATAAGTCTTGCCATAGAGCGCCCGCGCTAGGGCTGCTCTGTATCCAAGGCTGGTCGCTAGAGCCTTTAGTGTGTCAAGTGTTGGTCGGCCTATAATGTCCCTTGATGCGCTCAGTCCGAGTAGAAGCCTATCAGCACGCGAACACATTCCACAACCTTTACCGGCGCTAGACATTGACACGGCCAAACTGCGAGAGCTTGAAGAGACTGAGTTGGTGGACAATGACGAGATCACTCCTGATGACGAAGAGGAACAATAAAAGACCACAGGAAATGAGGCGCCAGTGGTTAGCGCCCCCTGTTACGGACTTAAAGCATGCGCTGGTAATCACAAAAGGGGTGCATAAACTGGCGGTACTAATACATGCAGCACTACCGAACTGTACTTGACTACCAAGTTTAAGACAACGACGAAGACCACCGACAAGGGCCCTTGACTCGCTCCTTGTGTCGCCTATAGGTGGGAGGAGCACCGGAAGGGGGACGTATGGCAGCATTAGGCGGCGCGGGAGGAGCGACTGGAGGAGGAGGCACGGGAGCGCGAGGAGGAGGCACAGGAAGAGCGATTGTAGGTGGAGCGTGGGAAGGACCCGGGGGAGCGGCGGAACGAGTAGGAGACGAGTACCACCCGACCTCGTCCAAGCGACGCTCTAAAGCTGTGAAAGGAACTATGACGCGGTCGAGTACGGCTCTACTAGCGTTAATGTCAACAAGAACCGGAAGGGGGAGCCAGGAAAGGCTCTAGAAAAAGGCAGGGAGTTAGCTAACCGAAGCCAGGCAAAAAGGGGGTATAGGCACTAACCAAACCCCCGGTCTCGCGGAGAAGACTATGAAGACTCGAAGCGGTACCAGTAATGGTCTGCTCCTACGACACGCATAAGCATTAACCTAAAAGCGGGCGGTAATAAAGGGTTTACGGTGACTAGAGCCGGGTCTGTATCTATCTCCCATTCGGCGGAGGCCGCTAGCAGGATCCGGTACCGGCGCACAAGAGTCAATATGTTACTGTTCTCTTGCAGAAAGCCGCCGTCAGGCATCGACACGAGAAAACGCTTGAGGCGATCTAGGATGAGAGGCCGGTGAACGAGTACGGGGTCATCAAGAAGGAGGGAAGGTTCTGGCATGATATGATACTAACTGGGTTAACAGCGCCAGAACCCATAAAATACCTCAAGCTACGTGCAGGGTCGCGGATACTTGGGAACTCTTACATGCGGGGTTAACAGCGCCAGAACCCATAAAATACCTCAAGCTACGTGCAGGGTCGCGGATACTTGGGAACTCTTACATGCACAAAACAATCATGAGGGGGGGGGAGGACAGTGATGCATTTCATATAACTACGACAAAAGAAATCAACTAGCCAAAATCTGTCAGCCCGGTGGCGCCACGGAAAAGAAGGAGCCGACTTACATAAACGACATGGGAGACAGACGAGCATCAAGGCCCGGGCAGAAGGAGAGGCCTGGGAGGCCTCCAGCCTTCAGCAGGACCACGAAAAAGCCGGCCACCGGTAGACGAGCAAGGTGCCTAGTGAAGCGACGCGTTAGAAGGAAGAAAAGAGGTAATAAAATGACAAACCAGATAGTGACTCTCCTCCAGCAGCAGCTCAAGACGTTCTTTTGTTTCCTTGGTCGCGATTTGCTTGATTTGGAGACTATCAGAAGAGAAGGAGGGCAAAAAAGGCAATAGCACACCTGAAAAATCCGACTCCAGTTTTTCTCCATACCGAAACGGGTCAACGGCAGGTCATCGTTCCAGATCTCACAGGCCACACGAAGTAGCTGGCAGCAACGACCTAATTCAACGACTCCGTCGGTCAGTCCGGGTACGCCAACCGCTGGGTAGTGGTGGAAGAATGAGGTAGCGCGTTCCAGGAAAGTGGGGGGATGTCGGTCAGTCCGGGTACGCCAACCGCTGGGTAGTGGTGGAAGAACGAGGTAGCGCGTTCCAGGAAAGTGGGGGGATCAATTACGACGTGAGCACGATCACAACGGGCGGTCCACACGATGCCGGTTGGGCTTTCCATCGCGAAGACTGATGAGATGCTGTCGAGGCATGGGCAATTTATAGGACTCGGACGGTGTTTCAACTAGCGACAGCGTGGGAGGGCACTTCTCAAGGGGCTTAGACCCTGACGCAGACACGAACCAATAGGATGCGCTGGAAACCATTTTAGGTCGTACAAAGAGGGAATTAACCTTCAAGATCTAGCGCTTATAGCCACCATCACCGAATAACCACAAGTGATCAGTGGCACTCTATTTCTTACACATTAAACTTCTTGCATGAATCGACTTATTTTTCTACAGACGATACCTATTTCTTCCTAGGCTGGTGCGATATTGGCTATTGGGTCGCGCTGGTAATAGGGGTTTTTACGCCATGATGATTTACTGAGCGTTTCCCCTTTGTCTTACTTTATATTTTGATTACTTACAAACTGACAATTTCAAAACAAGGGGAGGGGAGCGTTTATTTTTAGTATGGCTATCACAGACTACGTATCAAAATTTTCAAAGTCCACAAAAATTCGAAGCGCTACGGGCCGGCGACTACGCATCAGACGCGGAGGGAGCGGGATCACCCAATGGAAGCAAGTCCCTGTCTTGAATGGCGTTACTCGCTTGCCACTCAAGCGCATCAGTGATGTCGTCATGGAGCTCAAGCAGGAGGAGCTCACGGCGCGCTAAGGTGGAGACACGAGGACGGAGGAGGGCGAGTTCGCTACCGATGACGTTGGTCGCGTCCTCGACCTGGCGAAGTTGTTGATGGAGATCGGCGGCAGGACGAAGGGGAGTGACAGGATAAGAGAACTCATCCCCAAGCCAAGGATAGGCATCGCCGGAAACGCGCATGGCGGGGGGAGGAGTCCAAAAAGGATCGAACTTAGCGGAGGTCAGCGGAGAGGATAGGCATCGCCGAAAACGCGCATGGCAGGGGGAGGAGTCCAAAAAGGATTGAACTTAGCGGAGGTCAGCAGAGAGGCAAACTAACTAGGAAAGGCAGACTTACTCGAACGGTTACGGGAGCACGGGGGGTCCATTCATGGCGCTCATCGCCTGGGGACATGGCCCTAGCGGAAGAAAGGCGGATGCCATAGGAAGGCAAGTACCTCCAGCGGCGGCGGCGCTCGCCCTGAGCTACTAAGGTCCCTTCGGACTCAGGCGCGGTAGAGGACTCACGAGTACTGGGGAAAGAAGAGAGGCTACGAGGAGGGGTAAGAGATGGTGTAATAGGAAGGGCAATGGGGGAGGCGCTAGCCGCGACAGGCTCGGGAGCAGGGGTAGTGCCGGCAACAGCCATCACGACATCTTCGGCGGGCGGGATATCCACGACAACCAGAAGCAAAGGAGTAGGGGACCTGGTGACAAAGAGGTTAGCGCAACCTAAACAGGAAAACATGAACGCTACGCACCGATTACCACTGGAGCTGCTCTGATAAGGGTTAGTGGCGATAGGGGGAGTAATGCGAAGCAGAAGAGCGCGTACTGCCAATAGCGCATTGGTGTCGACTACAGGCCCAGCCTCATCGTCATCCTCGCCCTCAGCATCCCTCTCGGTATCCTCGCCCTCATCAGTAGACGACTCGGTAGAAGACAAGACAACAGGAGTAGCAGGCGCTAGCTCCCGGCGCTTACCGGGACTCTTGCTAGGGGAGGCGACAATGGGCTTACGTTTCAAAGGGACGGGATGACGGGGAGAGCGGGCAAAGGGGGCCGCCACGGTGGTACCATCTTGGGTGATGGGAAGCGCTAGACTTGCAGCACTAATCACAGTGGGCTGACGAGTAGCGGCCAGATCGCGTTGCTGCAGCACAAAGGCCTGGGCATTACGAACTAGGACGGCGCGCTCGTAATTGCACTGCATGATAGCATCCCTACCATGTTCGCGAGTATGAATCCCATTGAAGGCACAGCCCCGTTTCAACGCATCGCAGCGGTAGCAGGGAAGAGAAGCGGTAGGAAACCAGCAACCCTCGGGATCGTTTTCAGACCAGCATTTATCGCACTGGGAAAGAATTTAGCGACGTCATCAACCTTTCAGAGACGAACAAGTACTTACCGCACCAATCTTCGTCCTAAAAGCGCGGCGCTCCACGGGTGCCACTGTAACCTTCTTCTTAGCACCGAGTACTTGGACACCAGCCGGGAGGCCAGTATCAATAACAGTAGTGTCGCGACGAAGGCGCAACAGATCACGAAGCTCCACGTCGGTAAACATAGTTTGGTTGGGCGCCTAAGGAGGGCTCGATCAGGCGCTAGAGACAAGCGATCTTGAAAGGAAACACTTACGACATACAAAGGGGCAACACGAGCAGGGAGATTGACCTAATAAGCAGAGTTAGTAGAAGAACCAAAGGCAAGAAGACAAGGACGCACGGTACGTTTAGGAGGGCTAGCGAGAGCAGGGGGCGCGCGGTTAATAACGACGGCAAAGTTACGGGGAGGAAGGCGAGAAATAGTATGGGTAGGTCCGGGCCGGGGCTCACTGGCGGTAACGGCAATCCGTTTGATGGCCGAATGAGGAGGCGCAGTACGAGTGGGAAAAACAACGATGGGTGCAGGGCGAGCGGGAGAAGCATCGCCACGAAAAGGACTACCGAGAATGGGAGGAGGCAGAACGGAAACAGGAGCAACAGGAGCGGCCGGAGCGGAAGGAACGGTAGGGGCTGACAAGGCACTAGGAAGACTGGCAATGGTGGGCGACGTAGCAACCGACTACTCAGGGTTAACAAGGAAGATGTGAGGAAGAAGAGAAGGGGACTCACTTCGCTAACCTTGGTACTAGCCAGCAGGGCGTCAATCTCGTCGGAGAGGGAAGGAGCCTAGTATGGGCGCTGAACCTTAGCGCCACGATGATAGGACCCTATACAGGATCAGCGCATCAACGGCAGGCGACGGCAGGCTCGGCACCAGCTCCGGAAATCTTGCCGCACTCATTCCGAACTTAGCGCATGCGTTCTACCTATTTTAAGCCATTCCCGATGGCCGGACACGGCAAGAAGCAGATCCAATCAGTGATAGCGCCAATCGGCAGACAGAATGACAACTGACAGATGGCATCAGTCACTAACGACAGTGCTTAGCAAGAAGCCTGATGATCTATCAAGAACTGACGGACAGCTTGGCGTTTGACCTTGGCGTCTGACACCGCTTAGCGTCTCGATTTGGCACCTGACATCGCTTAGGTACTCTGACGGACAGAAGGGTGATGGAGTGATGGTTTAGCTTCGCGATCTGTCGCCTGGCGTCGCTAAGGCTCTTGAATGGACGGTAGGGATCTGAAACCGTTGGAGCTACCCCTTTGAAATTTTCTAGTTTACCGCACTCTGGCGTCATTAGCCACTGGCGACGGCGAACTCATTGTAGTATAAAAGTACTTACCGACTTGTACATAGAGGATCATAAGAGAACAATAGACCAGAGTTTCCTGCTCCCACTTCTTCAGTCTCCCTTACGCTCAAGAGCTCATTTACGGTTGGCAACGTCGAACTCGTCGGCAGTTGCAGACTCTCGCTAAACTTTGACTTATTCGCGCCTTGCAACTACGGCAGGCATTATCGACGCTTAGACCTCGCTAAGCTTATCGTGCTCTTGCCGCTTACCTTTGCCGTGTTCACTTACCGCATTTTCCTTAAGCGCTTTACCTTAGCGCTTGACACTTGCCGACCCCGTTACCGACTTTTACCCTTTTTCACAGACGCGTTCTCTGGGACCTGCCCGGGACTCCTCACATCACTTTTAGCGCGCCCAACGCAAACTCTTGGTACGGTAACACTATTGTTACATTTGTTACTGACCAAACTTTGGGCGTCATCAACGAACCCAAAATCAAACTTAGAAACTTACGAAAAGGTCCGCGAAAGGGCGCAACCAATCGGCACCTTCGTATTCACGGTACCGGGCCACACACCACTTGCGAACCTCGGCACCCCGCTCCCAGGAACTGTCGGAGCCGCGGACCACGAGCCAGCGCCGGTAGAGTTGCATAATGCCAGGGACGGTTTGTGGCGCATCGGCGGGACCGACAGACTTAGCGCGATCAAATAAATAAGAGGCCTTAGCCAGGAAATTGCGAAGAGCAGAGGCATCAAAAGGAGTGGACATGTTGGGAAAGATGGAAAGGAAAACACGAGAAGGAGAAGTGCAGAAAACGACTTTTATAAGGCGCCGGCGGCATCATATGGACCGTAGCGCAGCCAAATTAATGACGGCGTTTGACTGAGGACAGTCAATTTTTCAGTTGGGGGGAGATGATAGGCTTCTACTCGGACTGAGCGCATCAAGGGACATTATAGGCCAACCGACACTTGACGTATTCAGGACTCTAGCGACCAGTTGGGAATATAGAGCAGCTCTAGCTCTGGCAAATTACTACAGGATGTGGAAATTTATCCTAACCCCTAGCTACCAGGCCTTCAGCGCACTCCTTTCACCTAGCCCAAGGACGAAGAAGGCTCATAACATATAACGCTAACACGACGGCGGGAGAGGGCTCTAACTAAACCCTGATCACTGCTAGAAGGAGCCAGCAGCAGGCGCTGCGATTTGACGAGGAACTTCAATCAGAAGTCTAAAAGGATCAATGACGGCGGCACTGGATATACTTACATCCGACATCTGGACCTGCCAGGAACTAATACAATGAGTAGCGCTGACATTAGCGCTCACGGCGTCTGTCGAGGATTTTCTGAACATACCCCGGAACAGCCTGGCCAATCGGAGATATAGTAAAAGTGAGCAGACTCGTACAATTCTAAGTCAATATAGAGTCGCCGCTGGTCGCCGTGGGTCATAACGCCGTTGGTCGCTGTCAGCCATGTGCAAAAGGTTGCCGTTGACAGGTCGCCGTTAGAGGAAAGCCGTGGGTCATAACGCCGTTGGTCGCTGTCAGCCATGTGCAAAAGGTTGCCGTTGACAGGTCGCCGTTAGAGGAAACCACAAGGAGAGGTGCTAGGAGGTAGCGCCGCAGATGGGCTTGTATCTTGGCAAACACGGTAGCGCATAGTATATAAAATAGCTACTTTACATGTATATAACAACGAATCGTAACCCCTCAAACACACAGTTACACTTAGCGTTCAACTCGCGCTAGCTTCCCTCGACTTCGTCACTAAGTCGGGCGCTAGCTTCGTCTATCTCGTCTTCATCGTTTACGGTGCCACCTATGGGCACAATATGCTGCGCTACTCGTCTTTTCTCCAATATCTTTGCCTAAACCACGACGCTTACCGTCTGCCAGGTAGCCCCCGAGGCGCTATAATCTAGCACATCGTTTTACTACCTCCACTCGAGCACACCGGGACCCTGTCAGGACTCCTCACAACTACGTATGCCAAGCGCTGGAGACGGCATTGTACTGCGTATACGTCCAGCGCACCCAACCACAGTTGGCGTCATCAGCGTAACCCCTGCCTCTGGGCTCAGTAGGTATTCAATTCCCATGTATACTTTCTGCTTTCGCTTTCTAGATCTTACTCCCTTTTTAGTACCTTTTCCTCAAAGTAGCGCCCCGGAGTCGGGGCAAGGTCACCTTCCAACTCTCTCGCCACATTACAATTCCTTGTTTTAATTGTTCCGGCAAACCAAGTATATACATTTTTATAAGTACATTACTCTACAGGTTACGATAACAAAACAACGGGATGAACAAGAAATAACAAGAAAAACCCAAAAAAACGCCGCTCCTAGCCGGAACTCCCCTCACCAGACCTCCCCCTCAGCCAACCCCGGAAATCCTCCCCCACCCCCTCCGGACCGTGTTCCCACCATACCTCCTCAGCCAGCTGGTCCCAAGACGGGAGCTGCTCGCCCTTGTCCAGGACCCGCTCAAACCACGACCCCGGGGCCGGGACGTTTCTTCAACAATGCGCCACCACCAGCCTCCCCAACAAGTCCAGACCCCGCTCCACCCCAGGGTTCCCCGCCTCTGACCATAGCCCCTCTTGCAGGGACGCGAATGCCGCAGCAGCCCCGTCTAGGAGCAAGCGATGCTCCCGAGCCCAGCCTGGAGATATCAGTATCGACCCGACCGCGAGAGAAGAAGGGCACTCACTCAGGGAGGCCATGCGCCCGATGACCACGTCCCGGCGCAGGGCCTCAACCAACTCCGAACTCGAGGGACCTTGCGCCGGGATCTCCACCCCCTGCTCCAGCCTGGCCCTCATAGCGTTAGCGTCCAGCTGGGCCTCGGCTCCTCCCCGGGCTACCCTCGCCTCCTCCAGCTCCCGGAAGGCGGTCTCACGGTCCTCCTCCAGCCCCCTCCGGATTGCCGCCTCCTCCCTCGCCCCCTTCTCTCGCTCCTCCCACTCCCGGTCAGCCTGCTCGAGGCGCTCCTGCAGAGCCCCCACTCCGACGTCCAGCGGTCGTCCCAACAATGGAGAAAATATCGCCAGGGAGAGGCGCACTGGGGAAGCCGGGGATGGGGACTGGGGAGCCGGAGATGGGGTCTCCACGGGCAGGTGCACCCTCTTGGACGGACCCAGTAAAGGGCTGGGCGATGCCCGCCTCTTCCCTTTGTCAAGGCGCCCCCCTCGACCCTCGTGACTCCCAGTCCCAGCCCAGGTCACCCGACGAGTAATGAGGACCACGGGCCGGCCCCGGCCCCCCACCCAGACGACCCCCTGACCCCCTGACCCCCCGCTAGACGACTGCACGGGCGCTGCGGGCACCTCCCCCTCCGGCTCCACCCCCTCGTCCACTGGCTCCACCACCCAGTCCCGCTCCTCGACCCCCATCCTCCGGGTGATCCCCTCCAGTGGCCACCCCTGCTCCCGTACAACGCCGAGACAGAGCACTGCTCGTGGTTGAAGCGGCACGCCTCACATACTAACGTGTCTTGGTGGAACAAAGAAACTGGGACCTCGAACTCGCACGGTACCACCCGGCGGGCACAATGCAGACACTGTGACGCCGGAGTTAGCCAGGAAACCCGAGGTAAGAACCCACTCACCAGCCCATTGCTCACGCACTAGTTGTGCGCGGGCAACCCCCGGGGCCTCTTCAGCGCCTCCTTGAACACCTCCTGCGACGCGTCCGCCCACGCGATGCGCCGGTCGTCTGGGACCACTGTAACCATCCCTACCGCCATCCTGGAGCGGCGGAATCGAGGGGCGGGCAACCTAGGGCGGGGAGGGGGCTGAGGGCGGGGAGGGCGAATGGTCATCCGCGCAAACGTAGGCGTGGGACAACCCTGATGGGACTCCAAGAGGACGCTAGGACCCGCCTCGGGGGCAGACTCCGGTTGCTGACTGGGACCCACCTTTGGGATTGGAGTATTGAGTTGTTCTGGAATAGGAAGGTCAGTTGAGACAGGCGGACGACGCAAAAAGCACTCACGTTGCTGGACAAGCTCTGCCACGCGCTCCCAGTCGAGGCGAGCCCGGTATCGTGCGTCCTGGGCTCCCCATGCCATAAGGGACGCTACCTCATTCGTATCTGGGGGCATCGGCGAATGCGTCGGTGTTCGCGACATAGTTGAGTTTGATGGTAAAATTTTTTTTTCGTTACGTGGCAGGACAGGCGCCGGCTTCCACGCTCAGACCCGGTCTGGACCTCCGGCTACGCGCACCTCGGAGGGTCTCGGCGCTGAGGGGAGGGTGATGTCACGACCCCTCCCTCCTGGAACCTCTCTGGGACACCTCCGAAGCCCCATCCGGGAACCTCTTTCGTCAATCCCACAACACACCCTGCCCCCACAGCTGCCGACGCCGCCATCACACGCATCAATGACTGCCATCAGCCGTCAACGATCGCCATCAGCCAGCCCCTCCAGAACCCCTGCATCATGGACCCCGGGATCAACCGCCATCAACGATCAGATCACGCGGCTCGCATCCGGCCATCACGCATCACGCACCACGCATCACAACTCCCTCCACGCCAATTGATCGCGCATCCCCACACGTGCGATCCCGGTATACAGTCCCTGACCGCTACTCAATGGCCCTCGGAACTCATCCCAGACACCCCAGATCCCCGAGACACGATCCCGTAGTACTTATAGTATAGTTCTCCGCTGTATTTGCTAGTCTTGATATTACATTGCATTACTTGGATTGTTGCGTGCCCTCTATTCGACTGGTACGCATTGACTGGCACGCTTGACTGGCACGCTTGGATAATCGTGTGCTCTAAGACTGGTACGCACTTCGCGACTTTAACGCATTGACTGGCACGCTTGACTGGCACGCTTGGATAATCGTGTGCTCTAAGACTGGTACGCACTTCGCGACTTTAACTTACTAACTTAGTCTCGTCTTAGAACCTCCGGTTCACGACTCGACCCCCACCCGAACTCCCCAGTTACCCACCACCCAAAACCCCCGGACTAAGTCCCCTCTCCCGGGATTCCCCAGTCCACGCCTTGAACCCCGGAGTCCTAGCCCCGGAGTTCCAGACACCCGAGTATTCGTGGGTCAAGTCCGCATTGTAAGGGCGATTGCTTTCCCGGAAAGCCCCCAACTCAGCGGAACCTGACAGATATCCTTTTCTTTCTAGGCTGGCATGATAATAGCTATTGGGCCATGCTGGCAAAGGGGTTTTTGCGCTATGATGATCTACTGAGTGTTTTCCCCTTTTTACTTATTTTTCTTTTGATTACTTACAAACTGACGATTTTGGAACAAGAGGGAGCGTTTAATTTTAGTATCACAAGCAACATAGTACGTATCAAAACTAACAAAGTCCAACAAAGTTCGAAGCGCTATGGGCCGGCAACTACGGATCATACTCGGGAAGGGCAGGATCGCTCAAAGGAAGCAAGTCCCCGTCCTGAATCGCGTTACTCGCTTGCCACTCAAGCGCATCAGTAATATTGTCATGGAGCTCGAGCAGGAGGCGCTCGCGGCGCGCTAAGGTGGAAACACAAGGACGCAGGTTGGCAAGTTCGCGACCAGCGACTTCGGTCGCATCTTCGATATGGCAAAGTTGCTGGCGAAGGTCGGCAGAGGGATGGAGGGGAGTAACGGGATAGGAGAACTCATCCCCGAGCCAAGAGAAGACGTCACCAGAAACTCGCATGATGGGAGAGGGCGTCCAAAAGGGATCAAACTTATCAAGAAATCAGAAAAGTGGAGAAAAGAAGCTAATAAGGAAGGGCCGTACCCAAACAGTTACAGGCGCATGAGGTGTCCATTCATGACGCTCGTCGCCGGGAGACATAGGTCTGGCAGAAGATAGGTGGATACCGTAGGAAGGCAGGTACCTCCAGCAGTGACGACGCTCATGCTGCGGTACCAAAGTTTCTTCGAACTCTGGCGCTGTAGAAGTCTCACGACTACTAGGAAAAGAGGAGAAGCTGTGGGGAGGAGTAAGGGATGGAGTAATAGGAAGAGCAACAGGAGTGTCGCTAGCCACAACCGGCTTGGGGGCAGGGATAGTGCCAGCGACAGACATAACGACATCTTCGGCAGCAGGGATAGCCACTACGGCAGGAACAGGAGTGGGGGACCTATCAGTCAAGAAGTTAGCACGCAAGAAAAAGAGGTTAGGAGAACGTGTACTGGTTACCACTGGGGCCACTCTGACGAGGGTTAGCGGCGATAGGGGGAGTAAGGCAAAGCAGGAGAGCGCATACCACCAACAGCACATTGGCATCAACGACGGGCTCAGCTTCATCATCATCCTCTCCCTCGGCATCCCTCTCAGTGCCCTCCCCCTTATCCGTAGATGACTCAGTCGAAGACAAAACCACAGGTGTAGCAGGCACTAGCTCACGGCGCTTACCAGGACTCTTGCCAGGAGACGCAGCAACAGGCTTACATTTTGAAGGAACAGGATGACAAGGAGAGCGAGCGAAAGGTGCTGCCACGGTGGTACCATCCTGGGTAGTCAGCAGCGCTAGGCTGGCTGCGCTGATCACTGTGGGCTGGTGAGTAGCCGCCAGATCACGTTGCTGCAGCACAAAATCCTGGGCGTTACGAACCAACACCGCACGCTCATAGTTCCTTTGCATGATGGCGTCCCTACCACATTCACGAGTACGAATCCCGTTGAAGGCGCAGCCTCGTTTCAACGCATCGCACCGATAGCAAGGCAGAGAGGTGGTAGGGAACCAGCAGCCCTCAGGATCGTTCTCAGACCAACACTTGTCACACTAAAAAAAAAAGTCAGCGACGGCATCAACCTACCAATAGGCAAACCAGTACTTACCGCGCCAATCTTTGCCCTAAATGCACGACATTCCAAGGGCACAATGGTAACCTTCTTCTTGGCGCCCAGTACTTGGACACCAGCCAGGATGCCGGTATCAATAACGGTAGTATCACAGCGAAGATGCAACAGGTCACAAAGCTCCACATCGGTGAACATGGTCTGGTTAGGCGCCTATCGACATTAAAATTTAGGTGCTAAAGTCTAGCGACAACAAACAAAGCACTTACAACATACAAAGGGGCAACACGAGCAGGGAGATTGATCTGGAAGGGGAAAAGTCAGAAAAATGGAATAAGGAAGATAGGGGAGGAACGCATGGTACGTTTGGGAGAACTAGCATGAGCAGGGGGCGCTTGTTCAATAACAATGGCGAAATTATGCAGAGGACCGTGGGAAGTTGGGCGCGTTGGGCCGGGTCGTGGCTTGCTACGAGAAACGGCAATACGTTTGATGGCTGAATGGGGAGGAGCAGTGCGAATGGGAGAAGCAGCACTTGGAGCAGGGCGAGTGGAAGAAGCAGCGCCACAAAAAGGGCTGCCAAGAATGGAAGGAGGCAGAACAGAAGTTGAAGAAGGAGGGGCAGTAGGAACAGAAGGAACAGTAGAGGCCAATGAGGCAGTAGGAAGACTGGCGACGGTGGGAGACGTGGCAACCGACTACTCAAGAATTAACAGTGGAAAAAGGGAGAAGAAAAGGAAGGACTTACTTCGCTGACCTCGGTACTAGCCAACAACGCGTCGATCTCGTTGGATAAGAAGGGAGCCTAGTATGGGCGCTGAACCTTAGCGCCATAAAGCCAAAATCAAACTTAGAAAACTTACAAAAAGGTCTGCGAAAGGGCACAACCAATCGGCACCTTCGTACTCATGGTACTGGGCCACACACCACTTGCAAACCTCATCACCCCGCTCCTAGGAACTGTCAGAACCACGTACCACTAGCCACCTCTGATAAAGCTGCATAATGCCAGAGACGGTCTGTGGCGCATTGACAGGACCGACATTCTTAGCGCGGTCGAATAAATTATGGAGGGCGGAAGCATTAAAATTGGACATGCTGAAGGAGATGGGACGAAAAATACGAGGAGAAACAATTTTATATGGCGCCGGCGGCATCTCATGGACCGTAGCGCAGTCAAATTAATGACGGTGTTTGACTGAGGACAGTCAATTTTTCAGTTGGGGGGAGATGATAGGCTTCTACTCGGACTGAGCGCATCAAGGAACATTATAGGCCGACCAACACTTGACACACTAGAGACTCTAGCGACCAGCCTTGGGTACAGAGCAGCCCTAGCGTGGGCGCTCTATGGCAAGACTTATCCATTCATCTCAATCACCAGTATCAGCCCCTCAGCGCACTCCACTCAGTTACTTTGAAGACCAAGAAGGCTCAGAACTCATAGCGCTAGCACAACAGCGGGAGGTGACTCTGACCAAACCCCAATCAATACTGAAAGGAGTTAGCAATTGGCGCTGTCAATCACCGAGGCACCTCAATCAGAAGTCTAAAGGAATCAATGACAACGAGACAGGATACACGCAGACCCAACATTTAAATCTATCAAAAGATGGTACAATGTTTAGCGCCGGAATTAGCGCTCACGGCGTCTGTTGAGGATTCCCCGACCATACCCTGGGATGGCATGGCCAATTAAATTACATCAAAAAGTGAGCAAACTTGTACCATTTCTAAGTAGTTTTAAAGTCGCCGTTGGTCGCCGTTACCCATGTGCTGCAGATCGCCATTGACAGGTGGCCGTTAGCTACAGCCATGAAGAGAGGCGCTAATTGGTAGCGCCGTCAATGGACTTATTTTAGAAATACCATAGTGCATAATATAAAAACTAGCTACTTGCCATGTATATACCAACAAATCGTAACCTCTTGAGCACCCAGTTACACTTAGCGCATAATATAAAAACTAGCTACTTGCCATGTATATACCAACAAATCGTAACCTCTTGAGCACCCAGTTACACTTAGCGTTCAAATCGCGCTAGCATTGCCTGACTTTGTCACCAAGTTTGGCGCTAGCTTTGTCTATCCCCAGTTACACTTAGCGTTCAAATCGCGCTAGCATTGCCTGACTTTGTCACCAAGTTTGGCGCTAGCTTTGTCTATCTCGTCTTCATCGTTTACGGTGCCACCTACGGGCACACTACGCTGCGCTATTTGTTTTATTCTCTATAACTTCTCCTAAACTACGACGCTTACCACTTGTTAGGTAGCACCCGAGGCGCTATCATCTAGCGCATCGCCCTATCACCTCTGCTCGAGCACACCGGGACCCTGCTGGAACTCCTCACAAACCCGTACGCCAGGCGCTGGAGACGGTGTTGTACTGTGTATACGTCTAGCGCACCCAACTACAGTTGGCGTCATCATTGGTAACAATAGTCAGCAAGGAAATGCAGTAAGGAGGGTGTGCCTAAAAGAGTAGGAAGATGAACATGGTTAAATGTGGCAAGAGGATGCAGGAAGGGAACTAAAGGCTTAGCAATGACTAAGCTGCGTGATGCCTGCTGTAGGTGCAAGGCATGTAGGTTCTTTAAGCAAGACTGCGGCAAGCAGGCTAAGAGCATTCAGACAATTGACAACTATGAACTTAGTCAGCTCAAAAGAAATCTGAACCATAGGATGAACTAAGGGGTGTAAAGTGGGGTACTCTCTGTTCTGTTTCTTTAACTAATGACAACAGTAAATATTTATAGTAAAAATGAGTTCACCACTGCTAAACGGCTAAGCGTCACCAAGGAGCAGCAAACTGAAAAGAATGTAAGTAGTCGCTGTGCATTAAACTAAATACTGGGAAGTTAATGAGAATGCTATCTGTCCAAGTAATGAGAAGGCACTAAGTGGTGCCAGGCACCAAGATGAAATGCCAAGCTATCAGTCACAGAGATCTAACTCATAAGCGCTGCTGCCAGCTAGTGGTACCATGTGCTTCCTAAGTGATGCCATCTGTTAATGCTTGCCAATAGCGTGATGCCTGCTGTCACTTATTATTCCTGCTGGCATTGGTGCTATCACTGATCAGGTACATCAGTTGCTGTGTGTGGTGATAGGACCCTATACAGGTTAGGCGCATCAACGGCAGGCTCGGCACCGGCTCCAGAAACCTTGCCGCACTTGTTCCGAACTTAGCGCACGCGTTCTACCTATTTTAAGCCATTTCTGACGGCCGCGCACGGCAAGAAGCAGATCCAATCAGTGATAGCGCCGATCGGCAGACAGAATGACAACTGACAGATGGCATCAGTCACTGACGACAGCGCTTAGCGAGAAGCTTGATGATCTATCAAAAACTGACGGACAGCTTGGCGTTTGACCTTGGCGTCTGACACCGCTTAGCGTCTCGATTTGGCGCCTGACATCGCTTAGGTGCTCTGACGGACAGAAGGGTGATGGAGTGATGGTTTAGCTTCGCGATCTGTCGCCTGGCGTCGCTAAGGCTCTTGAATGGACGGTAGGGATCTGAAACCGTTGGAGCTACCCCTTTGAAATTTTCCAGTTTACCGCACTCTGGCGTCATTAGCCACTGGCGACGGCGAACTCATTGTAGTATAAAAGTACTTACCGACTTGTACATAAAAAAACAGACGAATAGACCAGAGTTTCCCCCTTTACTTCAGTCTCCCTTACGGTCAAGAGCTCATTTACGCTACGGTCGGCAACGTCAAAACTCATCGGCAGTTGCAGACGCTCGCCAACACTCGACATACTCGTGCCTTGCAACTACGGCAGGCATTATCGACGCTCAGACTTCGCTAAGCATATCGTGCTCTTGCCGCTCACATTGCCGTGTTCACTTACCGCATTTCCTTTTGCGCTTTACCTTAGCGCTTGACACTTGCCGACCTCGTTACCGACTTTACCCCTTTTTCACAGACGCGTTCTCTGGGACCTGCCCGGGACTCCTCACATTACTTTTAGCGCGCCCAACGCACACTCTTGGTACGGTAACACAATCGTTACATTTGTTACTGACCAAACCTTGGGCGCCATCAAATTGGAGCCCACCGCGAGGGATCTCTAGGGCAGAATTCCGCCAGAAACCCGTCTCCAGCGTAGGCGCCGCCTGCTAGACCAGTCGGCAGAAGGCATAGCCCCTTCCCACCCATCAACCCCACAACCACCTGGTGCCTTACCGGGTCTCTCTCTAGCCCAGGAACTACAGAACGCCACTGTAGACGCATTTCCTGATCTTTTCCCGCATTCCCTCGATTATAGCGCCGACGACCCCTTAGCGTCGCCCTTTGCCTTACCACAATCAGTCACTCCCATCACTCCTTTAACACCGCTTTCTCAATTCGCCATTTCTCTTACCCCGTCGCCAATCTCTAGAACCCCTTCCCCACTACCGCTAACCGAACTCGCCAACACAGTCGCTATGGAACAACAAGTTCAGCGCATGCCACCACGCAACCACTTCTCGGCACCGAAATGGGACGAGTCCAAGCCACGGGAGCTCTCCCAGTATTTTAAGGAGTTGGAGTATCTATTCAGAGATTGTAACATTACCGACCATACGCAGATGAAGGAGTATGCGGCAAGATACGTATCGTATGACACGGCAGAGACGTGGACAGGTTTGACCGAGTTTGCCGCCTTTGTTCCTGCCGCCCCACCAGCTCCAGCCCAAGGCGCTTCGTATGAGGACTGGAAGACGGCAGTAATCCAGCTGTACCCTGGCGCCGAGGAGGCTACCCGATACACGGTAAACGAGCTCCAAAAACTAGTTCAGGAATCTTTCGACAGTGGCACTTCGTCCCTTGGCGCATTCTCTACATATTACCGCGAATTCCAGAAAATCGCTAGGTGGCTTCTGCAGAACGGCAAGCTCTATATTAACGAGGAGCGTCGCCTATTTCAGCAAGGCATCCCGACTTCATTGTGGACTCGTATTGCTCGTCGCCTAGAGATAGTTCACCAGGCTCATCACCCAGACGAGCCCTATAACGTTGCCGACGTCTTTGAAGCCGGTAAATGGGTTCTCAAGGGAACGGACACTGGCGTTGGGCTGCAGCGCGCTAGGACGAGCCCACCACCTGAGCGAACTAACGGTATCATTCCCATCCCGCCTCCTGTTGCCGACTTCGTTAAGAAGGAGGAACTCAACGCTGCTATTACCGCCGCCGTCGCTTCTGCTATGACGCGTATTGAAACTATGATTACCACCAACCTGACTGCTAACCGACCCGCTAACGTACCCGCACCTGGCCCTTGCCACTTCTGTGGGGAAATTGGCCACACCATGACGAGAGGACGCTGCGCGACTTTGGAGAATTATATTCGGCAAGGGAAAATTCGACGGGCTATCGACGGCAAGATAGTTCTCACCACTGGCGCCATCATTCCCAACTACCCAGACAAGAAGTCCTTCCAGGAGCGAGTTGATGAATGGCATAGGCGCAACCCAGGACAAATCGTTACCGGCACGCTATCTGGCAACGCCAACCCCGACCCAGAACAGGCGACTCAACAGCAGATGATTCACGAGGTTTTACATTTCGACAGCGTTGGCGACCATCCTACATTCTCGTGAGAAGAACGTATCGCCAAGCTCCAACAGGAGTTGGATTCGCTTAAGAATCAGGTCTTTGATGGGGTTGAAGTTAAGCAGCCCAAACAACCTCTTAAAGGATACAAGCCGATGCCTCCCGCTAGCAAGTTACCGACACCTGCTCCTGCCGCACCTCCTGCCACTGCCCCTGCTCCTGCTTCAGAACCATCGTCGTCCGCTACCGCTCCCGAACCGCCTTTGCCGCCTCTCCATCCCTATTCAGGGATTCCCGACCGTTATCACGCTCCCGCACAACAAAACTTTGCCGCTCCCGAGAAACGTCCTGAGGGTGGCTACCGACCTACCGCGCCAATTTTCGACATTGAAAAATCGAATCACGTCTTTAACCGCATCATGAAAACCAATGTTACCTTATCTGTAGAATAACTTTGTAGTATTGCTCCCGACGTCCGCAACCAGGTCAAGACGGCAGTCACTCCCCAACGACCCTTGGCGACAGCCGTTGCCGAGGTTGATGAACTCGACGATGCGCTTCCTGGTTTCTCTGTTACCGTCAACTCGCTGGACGCTGAAGATTCTCTTGCCGACCCCATCGCTAACGCCACTTCTGTGGACCCAGTAGAGACCTACCTTAGGTCTGTAGACCATGGAGAGGACCCCGCAATTCTTACCGTCGCTCAAGAATCGCACGCTATCCGCTCGGTCGCGCTAACCGTAGACAATAAACACGAGGTAGAAGCAATCGTGGATAGCGGGTCTCAGATTATTTCTATGGCAGCAGAAGTCGCTAACGATCTAGGCCTCATTTACGACCCTACGGTTATACTAAATATGCAGAGTGCTAACGGCACAGTAGACCGATCCCTAGGCCTCGCCAAGAATGTGCCGTGCACTCTTGGCGACATTACGTTCTATCTTCAGATACACATTTTACGCTCACCAGCTTACGACCTACTACTTGGCAGACCCTTCGACGTCTTGGCGTGATCAGTCGTCAAGACAGTTACCGACGAGGAAACGACCCTCACAATTAGCGACCCCAATTCCGGAATCCGACGAACGGTGATGACGCCCAAAGTTTGGTCAGTAACAAATGTAGCAAGAGTGTTACCGTACCAAGAGTGTGCGTTGGGCGCGCTATAAGTGTGTTGAGGAGTCCCGGGCAGGTCCCAGAGAACGCGTCTGTGAAAAAGGGTAAAAGTCGGTAACGGAGTCGGCAAGTGTCAAGCGCTAAGGTAAAGCGCCTAAGAAAATGCGGTAAGTGAACACGGCAACGGGAAGCGGCAAGAGCACGGTAAGCTTAGCGAAGTTCTAAGCGTCGATAATGCCTGCCGTAGTTGCAAGGCGCGAGTATGTCAAGTGTTGGCGAACGTCTGTAACTGCCGATGAGTTCGACGTTGCCGACCGTAGCGTAAATGAGCTCTTGAGCGTAAGGGAGACTGAAGTAAGTGGGGGAAACTGTGGTCTATTCGTCTGCTGTTCTGGTGTATGTACAAGTCGGTAAGCAATATATATACTACAATAAGTTCGCCGTCGCCAGTGGCTAATGACGCCAGAGTGCGGTAAACTGGAAAATTTCAAAGGGGTAGCTCCAACGGTTTCAGATCCCTACCGTCCATTCAAGAGCCTTAGCGACGCCAGGCGACAGATCGCGAAGCTAAACCATCACTCCATCACCCTTCTGTCTGTCAGAACACCTAAGCGACGTTGGGCGCCAAATCGAGACGGTAAGCGGTGTCAGACGCCAAGGTCAAACGCCAAGCTGTCCGTCAGTTTTTGATAGATCATCAAGCTTCTCGCTAAGCGCTGTCGTCAGTGACTGATGCCATCTGTCAGTTGTCATTCTTGCTGCCGTCGGCGCTATCATTGATTGGATCTGCTTCTTGCCGTGCGCGGCCGTCAGAAATGGCTTAAAATGGGTAGAACGCGTGCGCTAAGTTCGGAACGAGTGCGGCAAGGTTTCCGGAGCCGGTGCCGAGCCTGCCGTTGATGCGCCTAACCTGTATAGGGTCCTATCAACGGTGCCAACGTTCCCTAGGGGACAACGAAAAGGCGCCCGCGCTAAGCCCCCGGAGTTTACCGACCAGCACGCCAACGAGCCTCCCCACAGGTGTTTTCACAGACCATCGAGGAGGTGATTGGCGACGATCACGGAGATGTAGCGCTAACGCTGGAATATGACCATTCAACTGGTCTTGTAACTGTTATGTCTACTGCTTTTCTTGACCAAGACGTTTTAACTACTTTACCCACTATCGACGCAGAGCCTTCCCAGAAAAACCAAAACATTACCGACTCCTCTCTTGCCTACTTGTACCTTACCGCTTCCGAATCTTTTCAAAATATTGCGTCTACCGATACTTATCTCACTACCCTTCCCGGGGCCTCAGCTCCTGCCGTTCTCGGACTTGCCGCTCCTCAGGCTACAGTTCCCCTTTCCACATTTGTGTATAACCAAGCTAACGCTCCCAAAAGGAAAGGGGTACAAGTTAAAAAGAAATATAAGCCAGTTGCGCTTAAAACAAAACCCATCGCTACGCACTCTCCCGAGACGTTTAGAATCGAGCGCCAGATCATTGGCGACCCTCTTGCCGACATGCCAACTTTATCGCCGAATCCGCCACCCTTTCAGCCCACAGGACGTTTTACCACGGAGCGCCAGCAGCAGTTCGCCAAGGAGCACAACACAGGATTTTTGACCAAAGATGAGTTGAACGTCCTTACCGATCTTGTCGCTAAGCAAGACAAAGCCTTCGCTTGGGAGGACTCAGAACGCGGCAGCCTACGTACAGACTTCTTCCCGCCTGTGGTGATCCCGACCATCCCTCACGTGCCATGGACTGAGCACAATCGACCGTTACCGCCGGGAATCGAAGCCGAGGTCTGCCAAATCATTAGGACCAAGATACAGGCTGGCGTCTACGAGCCCTCAAATAGTTCTTACCGCTCCCGTTGGTTCTGCGTCCTCAAAAAGAACGGCAATCTACGCATAGTCCACAGTCTTGAACCACTGAATAGAGTCACCATACGACACTCTGGCGTACCGCCTTTCCCTGATCACGTTGCCGAGTCCTTTGCCGGGCGCATTTGTGGCGCCACCCTTGATCTCTACGTTGGCTACGATGAACGCTTAATACACCCCTCTTCCCGGGATCTCACTACGTTTCAAACTCCGTTTGGCGCACTGCGCCTAGTCACCTTACCGATGGGCTGGACAAACTCAGTCCCCATATTCCATGACGACATCACATTCATCCTCCAACCCGAGATACCGCATAACGTCCTAAGCTTCATTGATGACGTTGGCGTCAAAGGCCCCAAAGACTGGCGACTCGTAAACGGCTTACCGGCGACCCATCCCGACAACTCCAACATTCGCTTAGCGCTATGGGAATTTTTCTTGCTGCTCAATCGAGTTCTCCAACGTATGAAGTATAGCGGTGGTACTTTTAGCGGCCACAAACTCCTCCTATGCGCTTGCTGCTCAATCGAGTTCTCCAACGTATGAAGTATAGCGGTGGTACTTTTAGCGGCCACAAACTCCTCCTATGCGCGCCAAGGTTCAAAATACTCGGTCACATCTGCACTCCCGACGGTCGTGTTCCCAACGAGTCTCGCTTAGCACTCCTGGAGCGATGGGGTCCTTGCCGCGACTTATCTGAAGTTCGCGCCTTTCTTGGTACCGTTGGCGTTCTCAGGATCTTCGTCAAAAACTTTGCCCATCGCGCACATGCTCTTAACCGACTCACCCGCGCTAACGAGCCCTTCAAATTTGGGCCTTCGTCAAAAACTTTGCCCATCGCGCACATGCTCTTAACCGACTCACCCGCGCTAACGAGCCCTTCGAATTTGGGCCAGACCAGGTTACCGCACAACGAGACTTAGTAAAAGCCCTACAAGACGCCAAGCCCCTAGTTCCAATCGACTATACTTCTGCCGACCCTGTTATCTTGGCGGTGGACACCTCGTACATTGCCGTTGGCTACTTCTTGTGCCAATGCCTTAGCGACAATTGGAAACAGCGACGCTACAACTGGACACCTCGTACATTGCCGTTGGCTACTTCTTGTGCCAATGCCTTAGCGACAATTGGAAACAGCGACGCTACAACCGCTTTGGGTCTATTACGCTAAACGATCGAGAATCTCGCTACAGTCAGCCTAAGCTAGAGCTCTATGGGCTTTTCAAAACCTTCCGGTCGCTAAAGATGTATTTGATTGGCGTGCGCAACCTTATTGTTGAAGTCGACGCTAGGTACATCAAAGGCATGCTGCAGAATCCCGACATCCAGCCATCCGCTAGCATGAACCGGTGGGTAGTCGCTATCCTCATGTTTCACTTTGAACTGGTACACGTCAAGAGCTCTTTCCACGGACCAGATGGACTCTCTAGGCGACCACGGCAGCTTGGCGACCCGGCAGTGGATCCACAGGCTGATAGCGATTTCGAGGATTGGATCGACCGTTTACATGGTTTCGTGCACCTTATACAACAGCCAATACCCCTACTACGACGGCAACAGCCTACCAGCATCCTTCTACATCCCATTATCCCTTACCGCCCCGAGACCTTTAGCGCACCCCTCACATTCTACACGGCAAGCATCCTTGGACAAGACTTGCCTCCAGTAAAAGTCGTACAGGAACCCCAGTCGCTAAGAGAAGACAGCAGAAACCTGACCTACGATGCCGTCCCCCGATCCGCCAAGGCAAAGGCGGAAGATAGTCGTCTGTTAGTAGTCGAGCAATGGATACAAGACCTTAAGCGACCCCCAGACCTTACCGACGAACAATACGCTACCTTTATCCGATATGCTACCCACTTCTTCTTTACCGACAACCGACTTTGGCGACGAAATCGAGATGGCGCTCACAAGTTGATCATCAAGCCAGATGGTCGCTTACGAGTCTTGCGCGCTATGCATGACGAGCTAGGACATAGAGGTCTGTACGCTACCCGAGCTTCTCTGTTAGAACAATTCTGGTGGCCACACGCTAGTGCCGACATCGCCTGGTACATCAGGACTTGCCACCTCTGCCAAATCCAACAGACACGCCAAGTGCTCATACCGCCAACCGTTGCAACGCCAGCTCCCCTCTTCAGCAAAATCTACGTCGATACCATGCACATGCCCAAATCTGGTCGCTATAAGTACATCATCCAAGGTCGTTGCTCGCTAATCCACTGGCCTGAGTTTCGCATGCTTCAAAGAGAAAATACCGAGGCGGTCGCCAAGTGGCTGTTTGAGGACGTCATCTGCCGTTGGGGAGCGCTAAGAGAAATCGTCACGGATAACGGTGCGCCCATCATCAAAGCGCTAACATACCTCGCCAAGAAATACAACATTCACCACATTCGAGTATCTGGCTACAACAAGCGCGCCAATGGCCTGGTAGAGAGACCACACTTTGACGTTCGGCAAGCACTCTTCAAGGCAGTCGATGGCGACGAATCTCGTTGGAGCGAAGCGACCTATTCAGTGTTCTGGTCAGAAAGGGTTACTATTCGTAAGCGCATGGGTTGCTCTCCCTATTACGCGGCTACTGGCACCCATCCGTTACTCCCTGCCGACATTATAGAAGCGACCTATCTTCAGCCAGCACCCAACAGTATCTTAGCGACTACCGACCTTATCGCCAGACGAGCCATTGATCTCCAGCGAAGGAAAGAAGATTTGGAGCGACTTCACGAGGTAGTTTTTAGCGCCCGTCGCCAAGCAGCCCTACGATTCGAAACCGAGCATAGCGCCACTATCAAAGATTACAACTTCCCGAGAGGAGCGCTAGTGCTTATGCGCAACTCCAAAATTGAAACCTCATACAACAAGAAAATGCGCCCGCGCTATCTTGGACCTTTGGTAGTTATCTCCCGTAACCGTGGAGGCGCTTACGTGCTCTGTGAACTAGATGGTTCAGTGCTACATCGACCTGTTGCCGCCTTTCGTCTATTGCCGTATCTCGCCAGAGAACACATTGACTTGCCGCTTGAAGCGCTAGATATCGACACCGCCAAGTTAAGAGAACTTGAGGAAACCGAACTATTGGACGATGATGACTTGCCGACTTTAGTTGAAGAAGAAGAAAACGATTAGAAAAGAATATTATTGATAAGCTCCTTTTTCTATTACTTACTTTACTTATCTTTCTTGCCGTTACTTATTATACTATATTCAACAGACATTTCTTTACATAGTCAAGTCGCAGCGCTAGCGTATCGCCAACGCTTAGCGCCTTGCGCAACTCTCGCCAAGGGTTTTTCGCTATGATGATTTACTGAGCGTTTCCCTTTTCCTCAAAACTTGTCTAAGTCCCTCACCTACTACTCCTCTTGCTAATACCTACCTCAGAATACTTACCGCTTGCTTTCTCTTTGCTATACTTTCCTTGCTCTCTGCGGCTGCGCTAACTCAAATTACGGGACTTGTCCTTCCACTCGGCAAGAAGGCGGCAAGAAATATATTTACGAGTACAAAACAAAAACTAAATACACGACGGCCTATCTACCCTAAGGTCCGTCAGTCTTCACGATCGGAAAGCGGCAAGGAGTCGTCGAATGGCAGAAGGTCGCCAACCTGGACCTGATTGAGGACTTGCCACTCTAGCGCCTCGTTGCAGTCGGCTTGGTATTCCTCCAGGGTCTCCATGCTACGGGTCAAGTTGGAGTACCTGAGTCGCGAAGCCATGATCTGTTGACGAGCGCGTTCGCGCTCGCGACCCAAAACCGCACGCATGCTTGCCGCACGAACCCCCAGCCGCTCTATAACCTGAGGCGGGTAAAGGGCCACCACGGGATACACCAAGTCCTCCCCCAGCCACTCGTAAGAGTCGCCAGTGACTCGTGGCTGAGGCTGGGGGGTCCACGACGAGGGCCCACTCGAGCTCGTCCAGAGCTGTGTCACCAAGTCGCCTTCACTTACCCAGGGGGCGGCAGGCTCCACCATCGGCAACTCCTGGGACTCGCCAGGACCGTCCCGCAAAGTCTCCTCCAACTCCCCCTCAGCATCCTCATTGCCGCCCTCTTCCTCCTCGCGGCTTGGCGACCCTTCCCTTTTCTCCTCCTCCCCGGCCAACTCCTGTGCGCCAGCGGGCTCCCCCATTACCACGTCACCCTCATCTCCTGGGGCGCCAGCAGTCGAAACATCGTGTGGCGCGTCTTCAGGCAAAGAGAGAGGGGACAGTAGGCGGCTGGGGCCAGCCTCACCGCTAACGGGAGGAAGACGGCTGGCGGCAAGAGCTTCTCCAAGCTCCCTCATCTCCGTGTCCTCAGCAATTGGAGAGGGGGAGGGCGACTCGATACGTACGCGCTTGGCCTTACCCTTGCCCTTGCTTGGGGAGGAGGCCTTGCGCTTTTCTTGGCGCTCGCCAGCGCCGCGCTGTCCGACCGATTCCGATTCATCTCCTTGGCGCGTCGGCAGCGCCAAGAAGGACTTGCTGATCTTCGCCGCTCTCCCAGCGGCAACCTCCCTACGTTTCCCCTCGACAAACTCCCTAGCCTGCTTGACCAAAACCGCCCGGGAAAAGGTCTTCTCGACAAAGGCATCAGGCGCCCCGCCACACTCACGACTCTTGGCGCCGTCGATTGTGCAAGCACGCTTGAGAGTGCCGCAGCGGTAACAGGGTTGGGCGCCAGTGGGGAACCAGCAACTTTCTGGGTCGTTATCGGCCCAACATTTGTCACACTACTTTGCTTGAGAACAAAAAATCATACGAAAAGGCTAAGACAACTTACCGCTCCACGCGAATCTTTGAACTCCTGGCGCGTCGCCAGGGAAACCGTGCGCTTGTTCTTCATCTCGGGAATCTCCACTCCTCCCTCGATGCCCTCGTCCATCACTACATCTTCCCGGCGCGGCAAGAGCAGACCCTTCAACTCCTTGTCGTCGAAAGTAGTCTGACTAGGGAGCTGGGAGAGAGTCAGTAGAAGGTCGGCAAAGTGTCACGACGGCGTACCTCGTATTGAGGACCCTTCCCCTTGCGAGACTAGCGACAGTTACCACCGGTAAGAAGAAGCGCCAACGACAGCAGACTTACCTTTTTCTTCAAAGCCTTTCCAGGCTTTGAAGGCGAACCCTGTGTGCCTGCCGGCAGTGTGGGGCTCTGAACACTGCCGGCGCGAGACCCCTTGCTGGAACCCTCGGCAACGGACTCCTTCTTCTGCTCCTTGGCGAGCTCTGCCCTCGCCACCGCCAAGGAGTGCGCGGCAGCGGCAGCGGCAGCCTCCTCCTGCTCTTGCTCGATCTGCAATTGAGCAAGAGGCTCCACGCCAAGGAGTGCGCGGCAGCGGCAGCGGCAGCCTCCTCCTGCTCTTGCTCGATCTGCAATTGAGCAAGAGGCTCCAGTACCTCTTGCTTGCTACGAGGGGATAGTTCAGTCCATAGCTAAGGAAGGAAAGGTCAGGAGATACTCACTCGGTTGCCGATGCGCTTACGGTCATCGGCAACGCGCCAGAAAGGATGTCCTCCAGCTCATCTTCGATGGTGGGGACAGGGGGAGGCGCCTAGAGAGCAATCAGCTTAGCGACACGCCAGGCAAAAACAACAACTTACAAAGCGGGAGAAGGGCGCTAACCACTCAGCACCACGATTGTCGACATACCGTGCGCGGCACCACTCCCGCACCTCGATCTCGCGGTCCCACCCAACGCCAAGGACTCTCACCTCATACCACCTCTCCAGCAACTTCATCACGCCAACCACCAAGTTTTGAGACGCCTCGGCGCCAACGCCCTCGATATGCCGAATGAAACGGTTTGCCTTGGCGATGTAGGCGTATGCGGCTTCTTGAGCAGCTTGAGATGGGACGGGGGGCGGAGTTGGAATACGGAAGGACATATTTTTATTGTTGAGCGCCAGAAAAAGATGGGGAGAAGAAACGAAGTCCAAATTCACGTGCCAGGACTATAAACAAAATTTCAAGAACGCACGGACCACCTGTCACAAAAGCGGTAACGGTAGCCTTATTTGGTGACTGAGGACAGTCAATTTTTCAGTTGGGGGGAGATGATAGGACCCTATACAGGTTAGACGCATCAACGGCAGGCTCGGCACCGGCTCCAGAAACCTTGCCGCACTTGTTCCGAACTTAGCGCACGCGTTCTACCTATTTTAAGCCATTTCTGACGGCCGCGCACGGCAAGAAGCAGATCCAATCAGTGATAGCGCCGATCGGCAGACAGAATGACAACTGACAGATGGCATCAGTCACTGACGACAGCGCTTAGCGAGAAGCTTGATGATCTATCAAAAACTGACGGACAGCTTGGCGTTTGACCTTGGCGTCTGACACCGCTTAGCGTCTCGATTTGGCGCCTGACATCGCTTAGGTGCTCTGACGGACAGAAGGGTGATGGAGTGATGGTTTAGCTTCGCGATCTGTCGCCTGGCGTCGCTAAGGCTCTTGAATGGACGGTAGGGATCTGAAACCGTTGGAGCTACCCCTTTGAAATTTTCCAGTTTACCGCACTCTGGCGTCATTAGCCACTGGCGACGGCGAACTCATTGTAGTATAAAAGTACTTACCGACTTGTACATAAAAAAACAGACGAATAGACCAGAGTTTCCCCCTTTACTTCAGTCTCCCTTACGGTCAAGAGCTCATTTACGCTACGGTCGGCAACGTCAAAACTCATCGGCAGTTGCAGACGCTCGCCAACACTCGACATACTCGTGCCTTGCAACTACGGCAGGCATTATCGACGCTCAGACTTCGCTAAGCATATCGTGCTCTTGCCGCTCACATTGCCGTGTTCACTTACCGCATTTCCTTTTGCGCTTTACCTTAGCGCTTGACACTTGCCGACCTCGTTACCGACTTTACCCCTTTTTCACAGACGCGTTCTCTGGGACCTGCCCGGGACTCCTCACATTACTTTTAGCGCGCCCAACGCACACTCTTGGTACGGTAACACAATCGTTACATTTGTTACTGACCAAACCTTGGGCGTCATCAGTGGCCATTGAGAATGGCTTAAAATGGATAAAATGTGTGCACCAAGTTCAGGACAAGTGTGGCAGGGTTTCCAGAGCTGATGCTGAGCCTGCCATTAATGCACCTAGCCTGTATGGGGTCCTATAACTGCATCCACAGCTCTTCCAACCAACAGGACAATTTACTGCCGAGCACCAACAGCAATTTAACAAAGACCACAATACCGGTTTTCTTACCAAGGATGAAATGGATGTTCTTACCAATCTTGTTGCCAAGCAGAATCAGGCCTTTGCATGGGAAACCTCCAAGCACAGCAGCTTGCGCACTGACTTCTTCTCACCTGTAGTAATTTCTACTATCTCTCATGTGCTGTGGACTGAACACAACAGACCCTTCCTGCCTGGTATTGAGGCCAAGGTCTGCCAAATTATATGCACTAAGATACAGGCTGGCGTCTATAAGCTCTCCAACAGTTTTTACCACTCCTGCTGGTTCTGTGTACTAAAGAAAAATGGTAATTTGCATATTGTTTACAGTCTAGAGCCACTAAATAGGGTTACTATCCAGCACTCTGGCATGCCTCCTTTTCCCAACCACATTGTTGAATCCTTTGCCAGATGCATCTGTGGCGCCACTCTTGATCTCTATGTTGGCTACAATGAGTGCTTAATCTATCCCTCTTCCTGCAATCTTACTACATTTCAAACTTTCTTTAGCATCTTGCACCTAGTTACTTTACCTATGGGCTAGACTAACTCAGTCCCTATCTTTCATGATGATATCACCTTTATCCTCCAATCTAAGATCTCTCATAATGTGCTTAGTTTCATTGATGATATTGGCGTTAAAGGACCCAAAGACTGGCAACTCCTTGATGGCTTGCTGGAAAAGCATCCTAACAACTACAACATATGCTTGGCGCTTTGGAACTTCTTTCAGCTTCTCAATCGTATTCTCTAGCACATGAAGTATAGCAGCAGCACCTTTAGCAGTCACAAGCTCCTACTCTGTGCACCAAGATTTAAGATCCTAGGTCACATCTGCACTCCTGCTGGTTGCGTTCCTGATAAGTCTCACTTAGCGCTTTTTGAGCGCTGGGGTCCCTGCCACAACCTATCTGAGGTTCGCACCTTCCTCAGCACTGTTGGCATTCTCCATATATTTGTCAAGAACTTTGTCAATTGCACCCATCACCTTATCCAACTCACTCACGCTAACGAACCCTTTGAATTTGGTCCTGACCAAGTCAATTCCCAACATGACCTCATCAGAGCACTAAAAGACACTAAGCCACTTGTCCCTATTGACTACACCTCTGCCAATCCAGTTATCTTAGTGGTCAACACTTCATATATTGCTGTCGGCTATTTCCTTTGCCAGTGCCTCAGCAACAACCAGAAACAGCATCACTACAACCACTTTGGATCCATCATGCTTAATGACTGGGAATCATGCTATAGTCAGCCAAAGTTGGAGCTCTATGGCCTGTTCAAGACATTGATAGGCTTCTACTTAGACTGAGCGCATCAAGTGACATTATAGGCCAACCAACACTTGATACACTGGAGACTCTAGCAACCAGTTTGGGTTTAGAGCAGCTCTAGCTCTGTCGCTCTATTGCAGGACTTATTCATTTACCATAATCACTAGTTACCAGGCCTTTAGCATACTCTATTCATCTATTTCAAGGACAAAGAAGGCTCAGAATGTATAGTGCTAACACGATGGTGGGAGGGAGACTCTAACCAAATCCCAATCACTTCCAGAAGAGGTCAGCAGTAGGCACTGCCATTTGACAAGGCACTTCAATCAGAAGTCTAAAAGAATCAATGATGGTGGCACAGAATATACTTAAACCCGACATCTGGACCTGTCAGGAACTGGTACAATGAGTAGCGCTGATATTAGTGCTCACAGCGTTTGTTGAGGATTTTCTGACCATATCCCAGAACAGCCTGGCCAATTGAAATTATATTAAAAGTAAGCAGACTCTTATATTTCTAAGTCAATTTAGAGTTGCTGTTGGTTGCTGTGGATTATAATGCTGTTGGTTGCCATCAGCCATGTGCAACAGGTCACTGTTAACAGGTCACCATTAGAGGAAACTACAAGGAAAGACACTAGGAGGTAGTGCTACAGATGGACTTATCTTGGAAAATACAGTAGCACATAGTATATAAGTTAGCTACTTCACATATACATAACAACAAATTATAACCTCTTGAGCACCCAGTTACACTTAGTGTTCAAATTGTGCTAGCTTTACCTAACTGACTTTGTCACTAAGTTGGGCGCTAGTAGCCTCGTCTATCTCATCTTCATCATTTACGGTACCACCTACAGGCACATTACGCTGCGCTACTCATCTTTTTCTCTTTATCTTTGCTTAAACTATGGTGCTTACCATTTGCTAGATAGCACCTGAGGCACTATCATCTAGCATATCATTCTATCACCTCTGCTTGAGCACACGGGACCCTGTCAGGACTCCTTACGACTATGTATGCCAGGTGCTAGAGATGGTGTTGTACTGCGTATACATCCAGTGCACTCAACCACAGTTGGTGTCATCATTTTGGAGCCCACTACAAGGGTATCTTAGGACAGATTCCGCCAAGAACCTACCTCTAGAGTAGCTAGCTGCTAGCGCAGTTGGCAACCTCACCACAATTTCCCAGTGCCTTGCCACATCCCTTTACAACATTTATTTTCGATATATACTTGCTACTTGCCATGGCTACTTGCCAATTATCCCCATGCATATTCTTGCTACTCCTACTATGAGCCAAGCACCGCTCCTTTATATGTCTGGTCTGAATCACTTTGCCACACCAAAATGGGATAAAGCCAACCCACATGAGTTACCACAGTACTTCCAAGAACTAGAGCACCTTTTTTATGATTGTGGTGTTACCAACAATGTCCAAATAAAAAATTATGCTATCTGTTACATCTCCTATAATACAGCAGAATGTTAGAAAGGTTTACCAGAATTTGCCACCTTAGCATCTGCATCTAGCACTTCTCCAGACCCCTTAGCACCTTGCCAATTTAGCTACCAAGATTAGAAGACAGCAGTAATCAATTTATATCCTGGCACAGAAGAATCCACCTGTTATAGGCTTAGCAACCTTCAGCAGCTAGTACAGAACATCTTTGCCACTGGCTTGCACACTCTCAGCACATTTTCTACTTATTACCATAACTTCCAATGCATTTTTAAATAGCTTCAACAACATGGCAAACTTTTTATGAATGAAGAACGTCACTTATTTCAGCAGGGTATTTCAATCTCCTTTTAGACAAAAATAGCACATTGCCTAGAGATTCTCCTACCAATGGACCATCTCAATGAGCTCTATGATATTGATCAGATCTTTAAAGCAGGCAAATGGGTACTTACTGGTACCACCACTAGCACCAGCACTTTCAGTCTCCTTAGCATCTCCAGCATCTCTAATATCTCCAGCACTTTCGATTTCCTTAATACCTCTGGCTCTTTTAGCACTCATTCTGGAGGTTTTCCTAGCACTTCCAATGACTATAAAGACATAGAAACTCAGGTCAATGCTGCTGTCACTACTGCTATGTTGCCAATTGAAAATTGGCTTGCTGCTGTGTTGACAAGTAGCCAGCTCTAGGACTTGCAATCAGAAGCAGATATAGAGGAGATCTACTATTTTGGACATAATCAGGACACCAAGGAACCCCCTCAGCAGGAGTTTATAGAACTATCACGTCAGGAATGCATTGCATAAATAGAACAGGAACTGGCAATGCCACACCAGAAACTACTCCAATTCTTAGCACCCCCTTGCCAATGTTTAGCGCCACTCTTAGCACCTCTAGCACTACCTTAGTGCTAAATCTAGAGCACCAGTAGCGACACAATCCATGGTTTCTCAATCCAAGTCTCAGAGCACCTCAAAAATTAACTTAGCCATTGTCAACACTTCTATTGCTGTACCTCTTAGTGCATTGTCTAGCGCTCCTCCAGCACTGCATAGTGCCTCTTCAAAACCTCCTAGCACCTTTCTTGATGCTACTGTGAAAGCTCAATCAGAAGGTCCAGACGTTAACACCAATCTTGCTGTCATTGAGGACAGCTCTAGTATTCCTCTCAGTACACCTCTTGAATCTAGCTGTTTGCCCCCTAGCATTCCACCAGGCCTTAGCGCACCACCTAGCACCTCCTCAGCATTCCCTAGCACCTCTCTAGAACCTCTTAGCACCTTCTATGAAAACTCATTTCTTGCTGATGCAAATTCTAGCACCATAACATTAGCGCCACTTATCTTGCCACCATGCAATCACCTGCCTACTAGCTATCTTCAGCCCTTAGCACCAGCTCTTAGCGCTCTCAACAAGTGACGGATTATATTATGACAATACAAGTTACAGCAACAATTAAAGAACTCTGCGGTATAGCTCCCAGCTCAAGCGCACTAACAGGCACTGTCTTAGCACCTTCTGATGATACAGGCGCTACTACTAGCACTCTCTTTGGCACTTACAGCCAGGATAACAATCACTACTCTAACGATCTTCCTGAACTTGCATTTACTAGCAATTTTTACGTGTTTCTTTAACAATACCTTTACTGCTCCTTGCAGCACTATTCTTAGCACTCATATAGCTTTTGAAGGACCTCTAAGGACCCCCAATAAGGCGCTAACATCAGTGCTTGCTGACGTTATTTCAGAAAATGAATAAAAGTACAAAAACATTGATATTTTGCTAAGTCGTCTTTTTTGAGTCATCTTTTTGTTAGCTTTTTTACTATACGTTCATAGACAATCTTTGCCACTACCTATACTGAATTTTGTTGTCAAGATCACTACAAGTTTGCTACATACTTGACCCTTGAGTTATCTTTCATTTTTTGCATGTGTTGTTATACTTTTTGTTTACTCTTGACCTTTTTTGTATTCTAGCTCTGAGTTTTTAATGTCTTTAGCACCACTATACCTTGCCAACATTGCCAGCTTCTAGCGCACCTTAGCACCTACATTTTTCTTCTTGCCAACTACTTGCTCAATTGCTGACTTTCAGACTAGCAACCCTTAAAGGAAGTGACTGAGGACAGTCAGCATTTCAGTTGGGAGGAGATGATGAGCCTGCATCGTGGCTGGCTACAGATAGCACCAATACCTGCACTTCACATTGGCCCACTAGTATCACCAGAAGTGCCACACTCTAGCGCTTCCAGTGCTTTTAAACTAAGTACTACCAATTCACCACACTTACTAGGCGTGCTACCAAGACAGACTTTTAGACTAGAAGCTTGATGCTGCCTCAGACAGCCTAGCCAAAAGCTTTTTCCCTTTTTCCTAACCTTTTAAGTACTTAGCAGACAAAAACCATATGCCGCTTACTCTTCTAGAAGAGCTATCTAGGTTATTATTGCCAGAACCTAGCAACTTAGAACTAACCAAGCCCGTACCCACTACATTGACGCTAAGTAACATGAGCATCACCACCCTTCCTACTTTGACACACACACCTGCTGATATGGAGCAGCCAAATAACCAGCGCATGCCACCCAGAAACCACTTCTTATCGCCAAAATGGGATGAAACAAAGCCACATGAACTAATGCAGTATTTCAAGGAATTGGACTATACAACTGCTGCATGACAGACAATATACAGATAAAGGAATATGCTGCCAGATATGTCACATACGATATGGCCAAATCTTGAACAGGCTTAAAGGAGTTCCAAGAACTTACAGATGACACAGTGCCAAGGCCTTTTACCTATAATGAATAGAAAAAGGCTATTGTTCATTTATATCCTGGAGCTGAAGAAGCTACATGTTATATGGTAATGGAAATCCAGAAGCTAGTTCAGGACACCTTTGCAATGGTGATCTATATATACTCTAAACACGTTATCAACTTATTATCACAATTTTCAGCAGATAGCAAGATGGCTCGTCTAGAATGGAAAGTTATACAGGAACGAGGGCAACGTTTGTTTCAACAAGGGTTCCTGACCTTGTTATAGACCAAAATTGCATAATGCTTGGAGATTCTTATGCATGACCATCACTTCAAGGAACTTTATGATATAGAAAAAGTCTTTGAGGCAGGAAAGTGGGTATTAAAAGGCACGGACATGGGTATACTTTTGCAGCGACCTGGCTTAGACCATGGAGAAATAGCACCCAAACTAGAGTTGCCAGCATCTAGCGCTGCCAATAACTGCAATTGGTTTGTCAAGAAAGAGGATTTGAAAAATGCCATTAGCAATGCAGTCGCTAATATCATAAATAAACTGGAAACCTTAATCTCAACTAGTCTCTCAGCACTTAGGAACAACGTACAGATGGGACTTTGCTATTTCTGTAGTAAGGCAGGACATACCATGACCAGTGGTTGATGTGCTATTCTTGAACAGTATTTGCGTGGATGGTAAACTAGTCTTACTTTCAAGTGCTAACATTTCCCTTTATCCTGAGCATAAGACTTTTCAAGAGCACATTGACAAGTGGCCCAGGCAGTGCACACAATGTAAGGTCTGATGGTTGGCGCAAATCTTGTAGCCACTTTCTAATCTGGTCAACTCGTTGGTCTTCTGACTTAGCTTTGGTGCTACGAGGTACTGTCAAATATGGTAGATTGTGACTGTCTTCCTGTAAGGATCTGGGTTCCTTGACTATTTTTAAATTGTTAAATGGCTTAGCAATATTATAGATACTGGCCATGTAAAAAGTTGATGATGCCTGATATGGCTTAGGTTGATACAGGATAATAGAGTGTAGCCAGGTCGAGACTGGTTGATCTTTGTAAAGTGCTGGAATAGGTAATTGAATGATATGTACAAAACCATGCAGCTGGTTGATCCAGTCATCAAATACGTCATTGTCGCTGTCATCTAGCACCTTGTCCTCTAGCTGTCTTAGTCATCTAGATAGTCTATCAGGTCCATGAAATGCACTTTTGATGTGAATTAGCTCAAAGTGAAATATTAATATTGCTACTATCCAGTGATTCATACTGGCCAAAGATTGAATATCTGGATTCTGGAACATTCCTTTGATGTAGCATGCGTTGACTTTGACAATCAGATTTCTAACTCCAATGAGATATACTCATAGTGCCTGAAACGATCAAAACAAGCCATATAACTCTAGCTTGGGCTGACTGTAGCATGATTCTCTGTTATTAAGAATTATCAATTTGAAGCAATTGTAGCATCTGATTTTTCACTGATATAAAAAGAAGCTGACCACAATGTATGAGGTGTCAACAGCAAGTATAATGGGATCTGGAGTAGTATAGTCAATAGGTACCAATGGCTTCGCTTTCTGTAGTGCCTTTACTAAATCCTTTTGGGCATTAATTTGATTGGGTTCAAATTCAAAGGAGACCTCAGAACAAGTTAAGTGATTAAGAGTATGTGCCCAATATGAAAAATAGTGTATGAACATGTGAAAAACACCTACTGTGCCTAGAAATAAACTTCTGAGAAGTTATTACAGACTTCCCACTTCTCCAGAAGCGCTAATCGGCTCTCCTCAGAGATCCTGCCTTCTGGCATGCAAATGTGCCCTAAAATTTTAAATTGCGGCATGCAAAGAACCAGCTTGTGTTCTGAAAACGTCCTGCCACAATACTTCATGCACTGCAGCACTTGGTTAACTAGTTGGAAGAAGTCCCATAGCGCCATGCGGATATTGAGATTTTCTGGGTGCACTTCAGGCTTTCCATTTACAAAGTGCCAATCTCTTGGGCCCTTAACACCTATGTCATTAATGAAGCTAAGCACATGGTGAGATATTTCGAGTTGTAGAATAAATGTAATGTCGTTGTGAAATATAAGTATTAAGTTTGTCCACTCCATGGGAAGTGTAACTAGTTGTAGCACTCCGAATAATGTTTGAAATGTTGTCAAGTCATGAGAAGAAGGGTGGATTAAGCGCTCATCATAGCCAATGTACAAATCCAGGATAGCACCACATATTTATCCCACGAAAGATTCAGCGACGTGATTGGAGAAGGGCAGTACTCCTGAATGACAAATTGTGACTTTGTTTTGCAGCTCCAAACTGTGAACTATATGTAGCTTCCTATTTTTCTTTAGTATGCAAAACCATCTTGATCTGTAGGCCAAATTAGAAGGCTTATAAACTCCTGCGACTATCTTGGAGTGAATAATTTGGCAAACTTCAGCTTCAATGCCTGGTGGTATAGGTCGGTTAAACTTGGTCCAAGATACATAGGGTATCGTCAGTATAACCACTGATGAAAAGAAGTCAGTTCTAAGTTTACTGCGCTCTGAATCCTTCCAAGCAAATGCTTCGTTTTGTTTCTGCATAATGTCGACTAATACATCTAGTTCTGCTATTGATAGAAAGCCTGTATCGTAGGTGCTAAGGAATAGTGCCCATTGCTTCTCCGTAAATTGTCCTGACTACCGGTTTTGTTTTAAGCACTACTGGCTTGTACTTCTTTTTGACCTGAACCCCTTTGCGCTTAGGGGTACTATTGTTAGCAAACATATTATAAATGGAATTTTAATTTCTAGCGAAACCAGATATCAAAGGTTCTTTAGAATCAGGAGTAGAAATGAAATAAGTATCTGTCAAAAGGTTTTCAGTAATATTGGACATAGTGAGATATAAGTAGGATAAAGCTTTGCTAGTAAGCAACGAAGAAAAGTTCAAGATTTCATGGGCTAAGGGGTATGTGATATAAGGGCTACTTGCCCAGTCCAATGATTATAGTCTAAGATAAGCGCTTCATCTCCATGATCCTCATTACTCATCTTTTTGATGGCGCTGGAAAATACTCGCAAGGGTCATCGCTAACATAAGGTCGCTTTTTTGGTCCTGGCTTCTGGAATTTCTCTCGTAGAAATGTTGGGACCATTCTTCTGACACCTGAGTTAGGGTCGCTAATAGTTAGCATTGTTTTGTCTTCAGACGTCATCTTGACTACTGATTGAGCTAGCATGTTGAAGAGCCTTCTTAATAGTAAGTCATATGCAGGTGACCTGAGAATGTGAATTTGAAGGTAGAACATAAGGTTGTCAATAGCACATGGAATGTTATGGGCCATTCCCAAAGATCAATTGATAGTGCCGTTAGCACTTTGCATATTAAGAATAATCGTCGGGTCATAAATGATGCCAAGTTTGTTAGTGATGTCAGCAGCCATAGAAATGATCTGAGACCTACTATTCACAATAGACTTAATTTTGCTTTTGCCATTTACAGTCAGCATGATCAAACAAATAGCGTGAGAATCCTGGGCTACAGTCAGGATGATGGGATTACTGCTAGATCTTAGCAGTTTAAGGTAGATTTCAACCAGGTCAATAGACATAGCTTTTTTAGATAGCACAGCCTCCTTTTTGATTTCCAGGTTTATAGTTTCCATGATGTATGCAAATCCAGGTAGCGTGTCGTCGCATTTGTCTACTATTGTTACGTTGTTAGCTATATTTTGTCAAGGTATAACCATGGTATGCATCTGATTTCTGACATCTGGCACTACACTGCATAGCTCTCCCACTGATAGCATAACCTGGCTTTGCATAATGTGATCAAAAACTACCTTAGACTTTTCCAGGTCATATATAGGTGCTGTTGGTCAATAGCCCCTATAGATTTGTCTGGTGCTCCAAAATTGTGATTAAGGAGTGGGGCATAGTTGCCTCCAAGGCCAGCATAAGGATGCAGTAGCAGCTCTGTAATAGCAGGCATCTTGGTTGCTTCTGATATGTCATTGTTAGTGCTAGAAGTCAAAGCTTTCGCTGAAGCAGGGTCTGTCGTAGCGCCTGAGGGTCTATAGTCCTTTAAAGGCTGCTTGCCCTTTCTGATTTCTATCTCATCAAAAACCTGATTCTTTAGCAACTTCAGCTTCTTTACTAGCATCTTGATTCTCTCCTCGCATGACAACATAGGTCAGTCACTAACAGCTTTAAGCTGGAGTACTTTGTGAATTAGTGCTTGTTGGAAAGTCGCTTCTCCTTCTGTTATCGCCATACTGTTTAGGTTACCTGTTGCTAAGTTCCTGGAGTTTCCACAGTGGTGGAGGTGCCATGTCAAGTGTTATAGATCAAACTGTCTCACATACCATCGACTTTTATTTCCCAAACGACATGAAGTATAACGAGAAAGCAAACAGAGTTATTATTACCATCACCATTAACTTTAATTTTGTCCACTACTGGTGAAATCGTGAATACCGACTACAAGTTGGAAGCAACTAGGAACAGTCTAAATCTCATTCCGTTGTTAAATCATATATAATGTAAATGTGTGCTTTCTTCAGACAGCTCCTCATCACCGTCTCCTGTCTACCGAATCATGAATACTATTATGGATACTGGGCCTAAGCAGGCCACGGTAGAAGATCATTATACCAAGCTCCCCATTTTGACTGAGAGTGATTTGAGCCCTGAAACTGCTAAAGACTACGAGACTGCCTGCCATGATTTTTTTGACATCAAAAAGATAGACAAAGAAGACCAGGTTCATTGTGTGCTGGTAGGAATTAAGGACCATTGTATGTGCGATTGGATTTTAGGCCAATGTGATCGTCTTGTAAAACTTGTTTGAGGATTTTATGAAAGAAATCTGGTCAAAGTATCTTCTGCATGACTAGGAACTGAAGGTTCAAATTTAAATTCTTTCTGCCAATTTCAACCATAGAAGACAGACTTTTTGGGATTTTGCCTCATATATTCAAAAGCAAAATTCTCTCTTATTAGGCACTCCATCACATTTTGAACTTGACAAACTATGAACACAGATTGAAGCTAAATTGGACTCTGCATTATCTGTCATTTATTTGAAAGGAAATTGGATGTGACTACCGACTTTCACATCTGGTTGGACAGTATCCACCTTATCGATGAAGCATGTCAACAGACTGAAAAAAGAGCAAGGGAAATTGCAGATGAAGTATATCAGCAAGCTAAAAAGCCACTTACCAATAGCATTTCCAGCAAATTTTGCATCATCCTTCTTTGACTTGTCATCATTGGAGGCTGTATTAGCTTGCTTCTGATGCTTTTTGCCTTTTCCTTTGTGAGATTTAGTCTGCTGCTTGGCTTGTTGCTGGGCTGCTTTGTATTTGAAGACTAACCTGAAGTTCAAAGTCAGAAAGAGTAAGGACTTCAGGTGATCTATCTACAGTTTATATACTGCTGGAAAACTATATACATGTGAATAAAGAATAATCACATGTGGATACATGTAATAGAATATAATCACATGGAGGATACATGTGATAGAACATAATCACATGAAAGATACATGTGATAGAATGAACTTGGAGTAGAATGATGATCATAATGAAAGTGGAATGCATGTAACAAGGCAATTTCAACAACCCTTTCTGACTTTGCCTTATTTTCATAGGCATGTTCTCTGGGACCTGCCCAGGACTCCCCTCAACACCTTTAGCGTGCCCAATGCAAGCTTTTGGCTCAGTAACACTATTATTACTGCTGACTAAACTTTGGGCGTCATCAATGGTAAGTATATTAATTTTTCCTATACTGTGCTTACTGACTTAGTTACCAGTGCAATAAATGCTGGGCTGACAACGACCCAGAGGAGTACTGGTACTCCACTGGTAGTCAGCCCTGCTATCAATGCAGGATCCTCAAACAGGCTTATACTCTGGACAGCACCAAGAGTCGTGTGTGGGGGAGCTTCCGATGTGGTAGTGGAGTGCACTTTCAAGTGTGCTGTCTTGGTCAAGAGAGCATGGAAGTTCGTTGAGGGAGAAAGGAAGAAAAAGGCTGCTGCTAGTAACGCAGCTACAATCAGCAAGAGTTCCCTGGTGCTGCCAACACATCAAGGGGACAGACACGCAACAGTCAGTAACCGTGGCGTTGGCAAGCGCCAAGGGGCTGCAGTCCCTTCAAAATGACACATCCCTTCACCCACCAAGGAGAAGAGTAAGACTAAACGTGCATGGGTGCCTCTCTCCTCTCCAGAGGACTCAGAGATGAAGAAACTGGAGAGTGCGCTTGCTGCCAGTCGCCTTCCTCCTTGCAAATCCGAAGCTGGGCCCAGCAAGTTGTTGTTCCCCATCCATCTGAGGAGGGTTTTTTTGCTAGGGGTCGATGATGACAGGAACACAGTTATGTCTCCTCTGGCAGCAAAGGAGGACATGGTTGTGCTGACTGAATTGGCAGCGGTAGTAAGTGAGGGTAAGGAGAACGATGGGGGAGCGGCAGTGGCAGACGACAATGAAGATGCAGTAGTGGAGGAGGATACCGAGGTGCACGAAGTAACTGACAAGCAAGAGGTTGAGGCAGAGGAGCAAGAGGTCAAGGGAGCGGCAGAGGGACTGTCAAGGAAAGACTCCATCTGGCAGATGCTGCCACGCTTTGGCAGGCAGCATCTAACGAGGAGGATGTTGCTAGACTTGAGCCTTGGCAGCCTGTAATTGCCAGGATAAATCCCTTCTGGACCCCCAACTGGTGCCTCGCATCAATGGTGATGCCTTTTGGTGGCTAGGTCAAGACCTAGTCTATCCGGTAGTGGCCTTGCACCCTCAGAAAATATTGGAGTGATTTGCCAGTAGGGCGATTAGAATGGGGAAAGTGCTGAGTTAGGAGTGGAAATGCGTCCAGGTGCAGATCATGGCATTTCACCTTCGATACAACATCCTGGCGCATAGTCTTGCCATTTTGCAAGACCACCAGGCAGACTGCCAGAACGCTCTTGACTAGCAGTTGGCCAACAATATCCAGCCCGGTGACTTGTTGCCGCTGCGGGACACCTCCTTGCTGCTGGACTATAAGGACTATTAGATGGACTATAGAGTAGATTAGCTGTCTCGTATATAGCTATTTCTTGCTGGTCAATATATCTTTATGCTTGTTGCCTGGACTTCTAAACTTGAAATGAAGATGGTAAGCAAGGAAATAGGATACAAGAAAGAAAAGGCAGTGAAGAACTTAGCAATATGCAGAAGAACCAGGGGGAACAGCAAAGCAGCAAGTAAGGTATAGCAAGGAGGGAACAGTAAAATAGAAGAATTATTGAAATAAAGAAAATACTCAGTAGATCATCATAGCAAAAAACCCTTGGCAAAGGTTGTGCAAGGTGCTAAGCATGTAGTGCCTCAAGCAGCAAGTCGATGCATTTCCTGGTGAGATACAGCAGTAGGCAAAACACAGCAACCAGTCTGTGGAGTACAGATCCATCTAGTTCACAGAGAATGTAAGTGCCCCCATGGTTACGGGAGATAACTACCAAAGGCCCAAGGTATCGTGGGCGCATCTTGTTATAAGAGGTTTCTATCTTAGAGTTGCGCATAAGCACTAGTGCACCCCTTGGGAAGTCGTAGTCCTTGATGGTAGCACTGTGGTCAGCCTCAAACCTAAGTGCTGCTTGGCGACAAGCAGCAAAGACAGTTTCATAAAATTGCTCCAAGTCCTCATGTCGTCGTTGGAGGTCAATAGCGCGTCTGGCAATGAGGTTGGCAGTTGCTGAGATGCTGTTGGGAGCTGGCTGGAGATATGTCACTTCAACAATGTCAGCAGGGAGCAGGGGGTGTGTGCCAGTAGCTGCATAATAAGAAAAACAACCCATGTACTTACGAATAGTGACCCTTTCCAACTAAAAGACTAAATATGTTGCTTCACTCCAATGAGACTCATCGCCATTGACAGCCTTGAAGAGTGCTTGCTGCACATCAAAGTGGGGTTGTTCTACCAACTCATTGGCACATTTGTTGTAACCAGAGATGCGAATGTGGTGGATATTGTACTTCTTGGCGAGGTAAGTCAATGCTTAATGATCAGTGCACCATTATCTGTGACAATCTCCCTTGCCTCCCATCAGCAAATGATGTCCTCAAAGAGCCACTTGGCGACAGCGTCAGTATTTTTGCATTGGAGCATGCAGAACTCTGGCCAATGGATTAGCAAGCAGCATCACTAGATGATATACTTATAGTGACCTGACTTTGGCATGTGCATAGTGTCGATATATATCTTGCTAAATAAGAGCGCTGGCATGGCAATGGTAGGTGGTATGAGCACTTGATGAGTTTGCTGAATTTGGTAAAAGTGGCAGGTCCTGATGTATCAGGCGATGTCGGCGCTAACATGAGGCCACCAGAAATGCTTTAAAAGAGTGGCTCAGGTAGCATACAAGCCTTGGTGACCTAGTTTATCGTGCATAGCATGTAGGATATGCAGGCAACTGTCCTGCTTGATGACCAACTTGTGGGTGCCATTGCGATGTTGTCACCAAAAACAATTGTCAGCAAAGAAGAAGTGAGTGGCATAGCGAATAAAGGTGGCATACTCATCATTGCTAAGATTTTCCAGTCACTTAAGGTCTTGTATCCATTGTTCCATGGCTAATAAGCGCTTATCTTCAGCCTGAGCCTTGGGGGATCAGAGTACAGTGTTGTATGTTTGTTAGCTGGCAGCTGTCTTCTCTAAGCAGTTGAGATTCCTGTACAATCCTTACTGGAGGGGAATCCTGGCTAAAAATACTTGCTATGTAGAAAATAAGCGGTGCACTCAAGGTATCAGGTCAGTAAGGAGTGATAGGGTGCAAAAGGATGGTGGTGGGCTGTTGTCAATGCAGAAGAGAGACAGGTTGCTGAATGAGATGCATCAAACTGTGTAAGCAGTCAACCCAGTCTTCAAAGTTGCCATCATTGTTAGGGTCAGTTGCCAAGTCGCCAGGTTGCTGTGGTTGCCTAGAGAGACTGTCTGGTCTATGAAAAGTGCCTTTAACGTGAACAAGCTCAAAGTGAAATATAAAAATATCTACCACCCATTGGTTCATGCTAGTCAATGGCTGGATGTCAGGGTTCTGAAGCATACCCTTGATATATCTAGCATTGTAGCGACACTGTTTCCAGTTGTCGCTAAGGCACTGGCAAAGAAAGTAGCTGACAGCAATGTACGAGGTGTCAACTGCTAAGATAATGGAGTTGGCAGAGGTGTAGTCGATAAGAACGAGGGGCTTAGCGTTTTTCAAGGCTTTGACGAGGTCATGTTGAGAGTTGACTTGATTGGGACCAAATTCAAAGGGTTTGTTAGCGTAAGTGAGCCAGGTAAGATGATGGGTGCGATGAGCAAAGTTCTTAACAAAGATATAGAGGATGCCAACAGTGCTGAGGAAGGCACAAACCTCAGATAGGTTGCGGCAAGGGCCCCAGCACTCAAGAAGCGCTAAGCAAGACTTGTCGGGAACACGACCAACAGGAGTGCAGATGTGACTTAGGATCTTAAATCTTGGTGCACAGAGTAGGAGCTTGTGACTGTTGAAGACAGGCAAAGCACAGGGGACAGAAACTGTCACTAAAGCTGAAGTCCAAAGTCAGAAAGAGTGAATTGAGCAAAGTAAAGTACTACTAACCTGAAGTCCAAAGTTAGAAAGAGTGAGGACTTCAGGTAATTTATCTACAGTTTATATACTACTGGAAAACTATATACACTATACATGTGAATAAAGAATAATCACATGTGAATACATGTGATAGAATGAACTTGGAGTAGAATGATGATCATAATGAAAGTAGAATGCATGTAACAAGGCAATTTCAACAGTAACTGCTAAAGGTGCCGCTGCTATACTTCATGTGCTGAAAAACACAATTGAGAAGCTGAAAGAAGTCCCAAAGCACCAAGCGTATGTTGTGGTTGTCAAGATGCTTCTTCAGCAAGCTGTCAAGGAGTTGCCAGTCCTTGGATCCTTTAATGCCAACGTCATCAATGAAACTAAGCACATTATAAGGGATCTTGGGTTGGAGGATAAAGGTGATATCATCATGAAAGATAGGAACTGAGTTAGTCCAGCCCATAGGTAGAGTAACTAGGTGCAAGGCACCAAAGGGAGTTTGAAATGTAGTAAGGTCGCAGGAAGAGGAATGGATTAAGCACTCATCATAGCCAATATAAAGATCAAGAGTGGTGCCATGGATGCATCTGGCAAAGGACTTGGCAACGTGGTTGAGAAAAGGAGGCATTCCAGAGTACTGAATAGTAACCCTATTTAGTGGCTCTAGACTGTGAACAATATGCAAATTACCATTTTTCTTTAGTACACAGAACCAGCAGGAGTGGTAAAAACTGTTGGAGGGCTTATAGACGCCAGCCTGTATCTTAGTGCATATAATTTGGCAGACCTCAGCCTCAATACCAGGCAGTAAGGGTCTGTTGTGTTTAGTCTACGGCACATGAGAGATAGTAGAAATTACCACAGGTGAGAAGAAGTCAGTGCGCAAGCTGCTGTGCTTGGAGGTTTCCCATGCAAAGGCCTGATTCTGCTTGGCAACAAGATTGGTAAAAATGTCCATTTCATCCTTGGTGAGAAAACCGATATTGTGGTCTTTGTTAAATTGCTGTTGGTGCTCGGCAGTAAATTGTCCTGTTGGTTGGAAGGGCTGCAGATGTGGCATGAGGGTTGGGATGTTGGCAAGAGGATTGCCAAGGATATGGCATTTGGTTTGGAAAGCTTTAGGAGAGTGAGCAGCTATGGGCTTGGTTTTCAGCACAATGGGCTTGTATTTCTTCTTCACCTGAATGCCTTTTCTCTTGGGAATGTTAGCGTTACTATAAACAGAGGCAAAAAGGAGATTAAGATCAGTAAATGTAGAGTGGGGTACAGAAAGTCCGAGAACGGCAAGCAGAGGCTTTAAAAAGAGTAGTAAGGTATGTGTCTTTTGTAGCAATTTTCTGGAAAAAGTCTGAAGCGGTAAGGTACAAGTAGGCAAAAAAGGAGTCAGTAATAGTTTGTGTGGTTTTCTGTGGATTTTCAGTAGCGAGATTAGGTGTAGTAGAAAGTACTTTTGTATCAAGAAAAGCCGTTTTCAAAATATATACAAGACCTCTGGCATAGCCATATTTTAGCATGAGCGCTACATCTCCATGATCATTGCCAATCACCTCCTTGACAGTCTGTGAAAACACTAGTAAGGTTGCTTACTGGCATGATGTTCAGTGAATTCTGGCAGCTTGCTGCGTGTACCTTTCTGTTGCCTTCTAGGAAATGTTGGTACCATGCATTGGATGCTGGAATTTGGATTGCTAATGGTCAAAGTCATTTCTTCATTGGTAAGCGTCTTGACTGCTGAGCATGCTAGGACATTGAAAGGTCTACCAAGTAGCAGGTCGTAGGTGGATGAGTGTAGGATGTGGATCTGTAGGTAGAATGTAATGTCGCCAATAGTGCATGGTATGTTCTTGGCAAGACTGAGAGATTTGTCGACAGTGCTGTTAGCACTCTGCATGTTCAGGACAACGGTAGGGTCATAAATCAATCCTAGCTCATTAGTGACTTCTGCAGCCATAGAAATAATCTGAAAACCGCTGTCCACAATGTCATTTTTATTGTTGACAGTAAGCATGATAGACTTAATGGCATGGGCGTCCTGAGCAACAGTAAGGATAGTGGGATCTTCTCCATGCTCTAGCGACTGCATATATGTTTCTACCAGATTGATTGAAGTAGCGTTAGCGACTGGGTCAGCAGTGAAAGTGTTGGCGCTAAGAGTAACGGGAGGGTTGGTGGTCACAGAGAAGTTAGAAAGTGCATCGTCCAACTCATTGATCTTGGTAACGGTGGTTGCCAAGGGTCGTCAAGGTGTAACTGCTGCTTTAACCTGGTTCCTGATGTTGGGAGCAATACTGCAGAGTTCTTCAACAGAGAGCATAACTGGAGTTTTTATAATGCAACTAAAAATGTGATTGGACTACTCTATGTCAAAGATTGGCGCAGTAGGGCAATAACCACCTTCAGGATGTTTCTTGGGAGCGGTGAAGTTGCACTGGGCAGGAGCATGATATCTATTAGAGAGACCAGCATAAGGATGGAGGGGCGGCAAGGAAATGTCAGAAACAGGAGTAGATGTGGGAGGTTGGACAGCAGGAGCTGGTGTGGCTAATGTAGATGAAGTGGCAGGTGCAGCGGTAGGGGCGGCAAGCGGCTGATATGGGTTTATAGCTGCAAAGAGGCTGTTTAGACTGTTTAATCTCAACACCATCAAATATCTGGTTCTTTAGCGAGCTGAGTTCCTGTTCCAGCTTGGAGATACACTCTTCCTGAGAGAAGCCGGGATGGTTGCTAATGCTGTCAAAGTGCAATACCTCATGGATCATCTGCTGCTGTGCTGCTTGGTCAGGATCAGGATTAGTGTTGCCTGAGAAAGTGCCAGTAACAATCTGTCCTGGATTGCACCTGTACTACTCATCTATCTGCTTCTGGTAGGTCTTGAGCTCTGGGTAGTTTGGGATGATAGCACCTGTGGTTAAAATGACCTTGCCGTTGATAGCCCTGCATATTTTACATTGCCATATATAGTTTTCCAAAGTATTGCAGCGTCCTCAGATCATTGTGTGTTCTATTTTATCCCAGAAGTGGCAACTGCTAGATTCTGGAGCATTAGCAATACAGGAAGTGGTCATGCTAGTGGCAATCATGGTCTCGATTCAGGTTATGGCAGAGGCAATAGCAGCGTTAATGGTGGCATTGAGGTCTTCTTTCTTTATGAAGTTATTGGTGGGAGGGGCAGCAGTGGTCTGGACTAGAAGGATGCCATTGACATGTTCAAGCGGGGTCGTCCTAGCATATTGAATGCCAATGCCAATATCTGTGTCAGTGCCCTTTAAGATCCATTTACCTGCCTCAAAGACATTGGCAACAGCATAGGGTTCTTCAGGATGATGAGTCAAGTATACAATTTCTAAGTGCCTAGCGATGCGAGTCCATAGCGACGTTGGGATGCCTTGCTAGAATAAGCAACGTTCTTCATTAATATAGAGTTTACTGTTCTGGAAGAGTTATCTGGTGATCTTCTAGAATTTCTGATAGTTAGTCGAAAAGGTGCCAAGAGAGTAAGTACTGCTATCAAAGGTGTCCTGAATGAGTTTCTGGAGTTTGTTTACCATGTATCATGTAGCCTCTTTAGCACCAAGGTAAAGCTGAATAATTGCTGTTTTCCATCTTTCATAAGTACTATCAATAGCTGGTCAGGCACTTGGCATGTCAGTAGCAAATTTGGGAAGACTAGTCCAGGTTTCTGCCATGTCGTAGGAAATGTAGCATGCCATGCATTCCTTCATTTGGGTGGAGTCGGTAACTCCACAATCTCTAAAGAGATATTTGAGTTCTTTGAAATATTGGAAGAGCTTACGTGGTTTGGACTCATCCCATTTTGGTGCTGAGAAATAGTTGCACGGCAGCATGTGCTGGGAAGGCTGTTCCATAGCGACTGGCTTGCTGTGCAAAGGAGATGGTAGTAGTGATGGGGTTCTAGGAGTTGGCAAAGAAACATGGGAAATGTCTAGGCAGAAAAGTGGTGTTAAAGGAGTAGGAGAAGTGAAATGCTGAGGAGATTGGCAAAAGGCAACACTAAGGAGTTGTCTGCAGTAAAAGCAAGAGAATGCGAAAAGAGATCAGGAAAGTTGTCTATAGTGGCGTTCTGTAGTTTCTGAGTGAGAGATAGACCCAGTAAGGCACCAGGTGATTGAGAAGTTGATGGATAAGAAGGGACAATGCCTTCTGCCGACTGCTTTAGCAGTTTAGCAGGCAGCATATGCACTGGAGACAAGTTTCTAGTGGAATTTTGCCCTAAAGACCTTCGCAGTGGGCTCCAATTTGATAATGCCCAAAAGTGGATCAGTTGCAAATACGGTTTATGGCTACTGACCTGTGAAACAATGCATTGGGGACATGGAAAGGAAACTAGAGGCTTAGCAATGACTAAGCTGCAGGATGCCTGCTGTAGATGCAAGACACATAGATTCTGTAAGTGTAACTGGCAAGCAGGCATGAGGTGAACTGAGGAGTGTAAAGTAAGGTACTCTGTTCTGTTGGTAACTAGTGACAATGGTAAGTATTTATAGTGAGAAACAAGTTCTCTGCCACTAAGGGGCTAAGAGTTGTCAAGGGACGGTGAACTGTAAATAATGTAATTAAACATCCTGTATTAAACTAAATGCTGAGAAATGAAGCAAGCAAGCTGTCTGAGGGAGGGGGTGCCAAGAGGCATGAGGCACCAGAGTAAACGTTGGGCCATCTATTATGAGTAAATGACATTATATCTAATCTGTTAGTGCTGTTGTCAGCTAGCCATGCCATGTGCTGATTGATTGCTGCCACCTGTCAATGTTTGCTGGCAGCATGATGCTAGCTGTCATTCTAGCTGCCACCAGTGCTATCACTGATTGGATCTGTTGCTTGCCATGTGTGGCCATCGGATAAGGCCTAAAATAGCTAAATTGTGTGCACCAAGTTTGGCATGTATGTGGCAAGGTGTCTGGAACTGCTGCTGAGCCTGCCGTTGATGCGCCTAGTCTGTGTGGGGTCCTATCAGTGCATAGTATATAAGATAGCTACTTCACATGTATATAACAACAAATCATAACCTCTTGAGCACTCAGTTACACTCAGCGTTCAAATTGTGCTAGCTTTGCCTGACTTCATTTCTAAGTTGGGTGCTAGCTTCATCTATCTCATCTTCATCGTTTACAGTGCCACCTATGGACACATTATGCTGCACTACTCATCTTTTTCTCTTTATCTTTGCTTAAGCTACGGCACTTACTATTTGCTAGGTAGCACCCAAGGTGCTATCATCTAGCGCATCATTCTATCACATCTGCTTGAGCACATCAGGACCCTGTCAGGACTCCTCAGAACTATGTATGCCAGGCACTGGAGATGGTGTTGTACTGCATATACATCCAGCACACTCAACCAACCAGTTGGTGTCATCATTTTGGAGCCCACAGCAAGAAGTTCTATTAAGACAGAATTCTGCCAGAAACTTGAGCTCAGCAACAGCGCTGCCTCCTGTTGGAAAGCACTTTTGAACCAAGTACCACCAACTCACCATATTTACTAGGCCACTATCAAGACAAACTTTAGACTAGGAGCTTGAGGCTGCTCCAGATAGCCTAGCCAAAAGCTTTTTCCCTTTTTCCTGACTTTTAAGTACTTGACAGGCAAAAACCATATGCCGCTTACTTCTCTGGAAGAGCTATTTAGGTTATTATTGCCAGAACCTAGTGACTCAGAAATAACCGAGCCTGTATCCACTACATTGACATTAAGTAACATAAGCACCACCATTATTCCTACAATACACACACCCACCAATATGGAGCAGACAAATAACTAATTAGTGCATGCTACTCAGAAACCACTTCTTGTTGCTAAAATGGAACGAAACAAAGCCCCATGAACTTAAGCAGTATTTCAAGGAATTGGAGTACTTGCTACGCAACTGCTACATGACAGACAATACACAGATGAAGGAATACACTACTAGATACATCTCATATGATACAGCTGAATCATGGACAGGCTTAAAGGAATTCCAAGGACTAACAGATGATGTAGTGCCAAGGCTTTTTACCTATAATGAATGGAAGAAGGCTATTATTCATTTGTATCCTAGTGCTGAAGAAGCTACACATTATATGATAATGGAAATCCAGAAGCTAGTACAAGACACCTTTGCGATGGAGATTTATACTCTAAGCACGTTATCAACTTATTATTGCAATTTTCAGTGGATAGTGAGATGGCTTATCCAGAATAGAAAGTTATACAGAAACAAGGAGCAACACTTGTTTCAACAAGGGTTCCCAAGCTCATTGTGGACTAAGATTGTGTGTCGCCTGGAGATTCTTATGCATGACCATCACTCCAAGGAATCTTATAATATAGATAAAGTCTTTGAGGCAGAAAAGTGGGTATTAAAAGGCACAGACATGGGTATACCTTTGCAGTGACCTGGCTTGGACCATGAAGAGATGGCACCAAAACTAAAGTTGCCAACTCCTAGTGCCACTAATGATTGCAACAAGTTCATCAAAAAAGAGGATTTGGAAAATACTGTTAACACCATGGTCGCAAATGTCATGAATAAGCTTGAGACCTTAATCTTGACTAGTCTCTTGGCACCTAGGAACAATTTACAAATGGGACTTTGCCATTTCTGTGGCGAGGTGGGACATACTATGACCAGAGGTCAATGCGCTATCCTTGAACAATATTTGCGACAAGGAAGAGCACACCGTGGGGTAGATGGTAAAATAGTCCTACCTTCGGGTGCTAACATTCCTCTTTATCCCAAGCTTATGATAAGACTTTTCAAGAGTGCATTGACGAGTGGCACTGTTAAAACCCCAGAAACTTAGTGACAGGAAATCTAAACAGTATGGTAATGATGGAAGCAGAAGCAACTCCCCAACAAGCGCTAATTCACAAGGTACTCCAGCTTAACGCTGTTAGCAAACAACCTACATTGTCATGCAAGGAGAGGATTAAAACATTAGAAAAGGACTTGAAGTCGCTAAAGAATCAGGTCTTTGATGGAGTAGAGATTATAAAGGGCAAGGAACTGTTAAAAGACTATAAATCCTCAGGCGCTACAACAGATTCTGCATCAGCAAAAGCCTCAACTTCTAGTGCTAACGATAATGCATCAGATGCAACCAAGGTGCCTGCCATTACTGAGCCACTGCTGCATTCTTATGCAGGCCTTGGAGGACATTACGCCCTACTCCTTAATTGCAACTTTAGAGTGCCAGACAAATCTATGGGGCTATCGACCAACTGTGCCTATATATGACCTAGAAAAGTTTAAGGTAGTTTTTGATCGCATTATGCAAAGCCAAGTTACACTATCTGTGGGAAAACTTTGCAGTGTGGTGCCTGATGTCAGAAACCAGATGCGTACTGCTGTGATGCCTCAACGCAATATAGCTAACAATGTAACAATGGTGGACAAATGCAATGACATATTGCCTGGATTTGTGTACATAACAGAAACCATAACCCCAGAAATCAAAGAGGAGGCTGCACCACCTAAAGAAGCTATGTCCATTGACCCAGTGGAAACCTATTTTAAATCACTAAGATCTAGCGACAATCCCACCATCCTGACTGTAGCTCAGGACTCTCAAGCTATTTGGTTGATCATGCTAACTGTAGATGGCAAAAGCAAAATCGAGTTTATTGTGAACAGTAGATCTCAGATCATTTCTATGGCTGCCGATGTTGCTAACAAGCTTGGCATCATTTATGACCTATCAATCATTCTTAATATGCAGAGTGCTAACAGAACTATCAATTGATCCTTGAGAATGGCTCATGACATGCCATCTTCATTACTTACTAGTGAAGCATTATCCTACTTATACCTCACTATGTCAGATATTACTGAAAACCTTTTGACAGACACTTATTTTGTTTCTACTCCTGATTCTAAAGAACCTTTGATATCCAGTTTTGCTAGAAACCAAAATTCTATTTATAATATGTTTGCTAACAATAGTACCTCTGAGTACAAAGAAGTTCAGGTCAAAAAGAAGTACAAGCCAGTAGTGCTTAAAACAAAACTGGTAGCAAGTGCCATACCTATTCAGAAACTTGAAGAAACAGAGCTATTAGATGATGATGACTTGCCGACCATATCAGAAGAAGAAGAAAACAGCTAAAGATATTATAAAACTTTGATAAGCCTATTTCTTTTATTTACTTACTTTACTTCATTTTTTTTGCTAGACTGCTTACTGTATTATACTTCACAGACATTCTTTTCTTATATAATTAAGACACAGCACTAGCATATTGTCAACACTTAGCACCTTGCACAACTCTTGCCAAGGATTTTTTGCTATGATGATCTACTGAGTATTTTCCTTTTCTTTAAAATCTTGCTAAGTCCCTCATTTATTAGTTCCCTTACTATGCTTTACTTAAATTTCTGATGTTTCTATTCCTTTCTTTGTGTCATACTTACTTAGTTGTTAATACTCTCTTATAAGTCGCTAATCTTTCCATTTCACTTGTTAGAAAGGTGGCAAGAGAATTTATAAAAACAAGCATGGCAAGTGTCTAAAAATATAAACAAGATGGCTAAGCTACTCTATAGTCTGTCTACTTACTCTCGTCATCCAATGGCAGGCTATCATTGAATGGTGGCAAGGACTTGTCTTGAAGTGGCAGAAGGTCTCTGAGTTGAACATGGTTGGTGGCCTGCCAGTTCAGAGCATCCTGGCAGTTGGCTTGGTAGTCCTGCAAGATGGCCAGACTATAGGCCAAGTTGTCAAATTGGAGCCTGAAGGCCATGAGCTAACCACATACATGCTTCCACTTCCAACTCAGTATCTCCTCCATCTTTGCTGCTCTCCTGGCAAACCTCTCTAGCATTTTGGAAGGATGCAAAGTGACCACAGGATACATGAGATCTTGTCCCAGCTACTGAAAAGCATTGCCAATTATGCAGAGGGTTAGCTGTGAGGTCTAGAAAGGATCAAATCTTGCTGTGGTCTCCTTGTCCGAATCTGTTCCAGCCCATGAGGCAGTAGGGCCATGGAGTGGCAATCACTGCCAATTGGAGTCTTCCCTCAGTGTTTCTTTGTTCTGCTCTGTTGCTGGAAGTGCACCAGCTGTGCCCTCTAGCCTCTCCTCCTACATCTCAGAATTTTTATTTTCTACCACATTCTCATTACCCCCTGTGCTGCCCTCTCCATTGCTACTGGTATCATGGCTACATCCTCCTCATCCTCAGCAGCCAGCAAAGATGCCCTTTCTAGATAGATGGGAGATAATAACTGGCTGGGACTGCCTTCTAAGTCAGCAGGAGAGAGGCGGCTGGTGGCAAGTGCAGTCTTCAACTCCTTCATCTCTATATCTTCTGAGGTGGAGGGGGGTGACACCACATGAGTACGTTTTGCTTTTGCTAAATAAATGTTAAAATTGCCTGTTACATCTATTCCACTATCTATTATGATCATCATTCTACTCCAAGTTCATTCTATCATATGTATCTACATGTGATTATTCTTTATTCACATTTATATAGATCATCTGAAGTCCTCACTCTTTCTGACTTTGGATTTTAGGTTAGTAGTACTTTACTTTGCTCAATACATTCTTTCTGACTTTGGACTTCAGCTTTAGTGACAGTTTCTGTCTCCTGTGCTTTGCCTGTCTTTAACACCAAGTCCTGCACAATATATGAGTGTACTAGTACAAAGCATCAGAAGCAAAGTTCAATATTCTAAAGACAGTAGTGATTTCAATAGAAACAGAAACTTACAATGTGCATACAAGAAATGTTGAGACACATGAAAGATAAATTTGTAAAGATACTAAGAAATTTCATCTGGAAAAAACATCCTATCCTACAGTTGACATAGACACCATGTGGCTACTTCATTAAAGAAGAGCCAAGAAGATGCTAGACATTAGAATCTAAAATGAGGTGATGAACTTATTATAAGCAAATGAAGAGATACTTGAAAATAAAGTTAGACATATTAGCATGAGCAGATATAGCAGACAAAATAATTGAACAAAAACTAGCCAAAAATACCTTTCTACAGACTATACATATTGATATAAGAGAAAAAAAAGAAAGCCTATCTTCACAGTTCCAAAGAATGCTAAAAACAGCAAAGAAACATTATCTTGCTTTTGAACTTTAAATACTGGAAGATTCACTAAAGAACTCAATGCCAATTTGGTTCTATCTAAAGATGGCCACTATAAAAAACATGAGGGTAAACTTACAAGATGATGATGATGATGATGATTTAATTTGTTTAGTTAGAGAGTTATTTTGTATATGGGAATAATGTTCTAACTCCCTCAGTATGTAATAATATGCTACTTACAGACACTTTGGTAGGTACTCCAGCCTGATGCTTTTTTAAGCATGCTGGTTATGCCTCATAGCCACTTTACTATAATTTGATCCTACTTAAGCTCTTCATTGGAGTTCATACTACTTTGCATATATAATCTCTTTTTATCTGCTGCTAATGTGCCATCCCAATGATTGGACCTATCTATTTTCATCAATGCTTGCTGACAATGTGGCCAGGGCTCCACAACTCTAAACCCCCCCACATCCAAAGGCTATCTTTGGCCAAGTTCTCACCTCCCCTGCAGGGGCTATAGAAGAGCCAGCAGGCCAGAAGATTCTGCAGTCTGTATGAAACCTAATAACCTCAACCGACTTTTATCAAATCCCAACCAACAGTGTCACATGGTACTTCAGCAACCAGGCAGACAACCACTTAAGGTCTGGACTGCTTTGTCACCTAACTTTGCCTCTACTCAGACTACAACTTGCTTGGTCAGCAAGGTACAGTTTTCCCTCTTCCAACTCCTTCACATTGAAGAATTCTTCTTTTTTCTGATTGGATATGAGCATGATAGTCACATTGATTTATTAAGTCACATGCAAATTGATCTCCCATATAATGGCCTGCACAACAAAGCCTAGTATTGCATGTGAGGGCAGTGGCTTCCTAGCAGCATTGAATAAGCCAGATACAGTGTCTAAAGTGTTTGCTATCAAAGGCCGCAGTATATAGGCAAGAGTTAAACTAATGACCTTACTGTTCCCACTCAGTACAAGCTCTAAGGACATAATGATGCCAGCTGAGCCACCATTGATAGGCTTCTACTCAGGCTGAGTGCACCAAAAGGCACTATAGGCCTATCAATACTTGATATACTGGAAACTCTAGCAATTCTCTCAGATACAGGACACCTCTAGACTTAGCACTCTGCTATAGCTATTGCTTATTAGTCTCAACTACTACTATTAGTCCTTCAGCATACACCATACATTGATTTCAAAGATTTAGGAGGTCCAGGACTCATGGGGCTAGCAGAATATATTCTAACCTGACATTTTTATTCATCAAAAATTGATACAATGTTTAGTGCTGACATTAGAATTCACAATGTCTGTTGAGAATTTTTTGACCATACTCTAGAGAGGCTTGGCCAATCAGAATTACACTAAAAAGTGAGCAGACTCATACAATTTTAAGCCAGTTTAGAGTCACCACGGCTAATGGGCTATAACACTGTTGGTGTCAGGTTCTGCTAAATCGGGGGCTTTCCAGGAAAGCAACACCCTTACAAGGTGAATTTGATCTACATGTACTTGGGTGTCTGAAACTCTAAACTGTGCTCCAGGGTTCAAGACATGAACAGGAGATTCCTGAAATAAGGAACTTAGTCTGGGGATTGGGTGAAGTCGAAGAAAATTAAAGGATTGGAGTCGAGTCAGGAACTGGAAGTTCTAGGACAAGACCTGGTTAGTAGAGTTTAAGTTGCAAAGTGCATACCAATCTTAAGAGCATGCAAATAAGTTGAATGTGCCAGTCAAAGCATGCTAGCCAAGCGTACCAGTCAGTATGTACCAGTTAATTAAAGGGCATGCAAACAATCAATGTAATATCAAAACTAGCGAATATAAGGAGGAGGCTACTTTATAAGTACTATGGGGTTCTGAGATGTCTGAAACAAGTTTTGAAAGGCATTGAGTAACAGAAGGAGACTGTATACTGGGGATCGTGCATGTGGGACATGTGATCAATTGGCACAGAGGTGAGCCATGATGTGTGATGCATGATGGCCGGTGTGGTAAGGGAGAATGAGTCATAGATGAAAACTGGGCAGAAGACGAGTTATACGAGGAAAGGAAAATAATTGAAGAAAAAGTAGGAACAGCATGAAAATCTACAAAACAAAGGATGAGAATACAAAGCGAGAAATACAGTAGAAAAAGAATAAATAGTAATTCTGAGGGGAAAATAGAAAAGAGGAACAGCGGGAATTCAGGGAGCAATTGAGGGGTCAGAAAACAATTAATAATTGAAAACCTTATTTCAAGACCGTCTGCCAGTTGGAAAGCTTATTCAAAGACAATTGAGTAAGAGTAACAAGTTAAGATTCAAATTATGAGACCAACCAATAGTCAAAACCTAAATTAGATGATCAAAAGAAACGTAAAAAATGTATAAAAGAAAAGAAAGTAGGAGAAGAATACAGGTTTTTATACCCCATACTCTCTGGTCTTAAATTTTGCTTGATTCATGCATTTTGTACTCTTGTCTTGTTGTTGTCTGATCTGTTCTTGATTGTCTCATCTGCTTAGCTCTATTCTGGTTTGTTCGACGTCTAATCTGACGTCAAACACCGTATGCTCGCTGTCTTTGGCAGCAAGTTCAGATCTTCTCAGCTTCTTGGTGGTCTCGCTTCTCTGTCTTGGCTCCTCTTCTGCTTGTCTTGGCTTTGTTTCTGTCAGTTTCAGCACTGTCTTCAGCTTCTCAGAGTTCTAGTTTCTCTGTTTTGTCTGTCTTGGCCCTACTTTTGCCTGTCACGGCTTAGTTCTCAGACTGTTTGCTTGACTCAGCATCTCCGCTTCTGTGTTGGCATCTTAGCATTTTGGGTTCTTCAGGTTCTACCTGTCACTAAGCTTTGTAGTCTTAGTTGCTTTTATTTTTACTGAGAATTCTTTTGTCTTGACTCGAGTCGAATTCTACGATTACTCTCCCTTACTGGTATCTGACTATTACTGGGCAACTCTTCATTCACACTGGTGCTCGTCTGCCTCTGCCCTTTGAGCTTCTGCCTTATTGTGACAGATGTTACTTCATATTTACATCACACTCCCACATCCTTTTACCTAAATCGACTTCTATTTCTGCTCTCTGTTTTCAACTCTTTTGACTTTGTTTCCGATCCATCAGGTAGCCCATCTCACGTCCACACCAGATTGAATGGCATGATCTGATTGTTAATCATGAGGTGGTGGTCAGGCCATCAGGTAGTCCCAGGGTCTGTGATGCGGGGGCTGTTAGGAGTACTGTGTGATGGCGGTGATGATGCCAACTATGGTTGAGTGCGCTGGATGTATATGCAGTACAACACTGTCTCCAGCGCTTGGCATGTGTAGTTGTGAGGAGTCCTGACAGGGTCCCGGTGTGCTTGAGCAGAGGTGATAGAACGATGCGCTAGATTATAGCGTCTCGGGGGCTACCTGGCAGACGGTAAGTGTCGTAGCTTAAACGAAGATATAGAAGAAAAGATGAGTAGCACAGCGTATTGTGTCTATAGGTGGCACCGTAAATGATAAAGATGAGAGAGACAAGGCTAGCGCCCGACTTAGTGACAAAGTCAGAGAAAGCTAGCACAATTTGAACGCTAAGTGTAACTGGGTGCTCAAGAGGTTATGATTTGTTGTTATATACATGTCAAGTAGCTATTTTATATACTATGCACTACCGTGTTTGCCAAGATAAAAGTCCATCTGCGGTGCTACCTCCTAGCGCCTCTCCTTGTGGTTTCCTCTAACGGTGACCTGTCAACAGCGACCTTTTGCACATGGATAATGGCGACCAACGGCGTTATGACCCACGGCGACCAGCGGCGACTCTATATTGACTTAGAATTATACAAGTCTGCTCACTTTTACTATAACTCCGATTGGCCAGGCTGTTCCAGGGTATGGTTGAAAAATCCTCGACAGACGCCATGAGCACTAATGTCAGCGCTACTCATTGTACTAGTTCCTGACAGGTCCAGATGTCGGATTTAAGTATATCTTGTGCTGCTGTCATTGATTCTTTTAAACTTCTGATTGAAGTGTCTTGTCTAATGGCAGCGCCTGCTGCTGGCTCCTTCTGGAAGTGATCAGGATTTAGTTAGAGTCCCCTCCTGCCGTCATGTTAGCGCTATACATTCTGAGCCTCCTTTGTTCTTGGAATAGGTGAATAGAGTGTGCTGAAGGCCTGGTAGCTGGCGGTTAGGATAACTGAATAAGTCCTGTAGTAGAGTGCCAGAGCTAGGGCTGCTTTATATTCCCAACTAGTCGCTAAAGTCTTCAGTACGTCAAGTGTCGGTTGGCCTATAATGTCCCTTGATGCGCTCAGTCCAAGTAGAAGCCTATCAGCGTACCGCAGTTACCCCTTGACAACATGTAGCTAACAATGTAATGGCGGTGGATGAATGCAATGACGTGCTACCTGGATTTGCATACATAACAGAGACGGTAGCACCAGAAATCAAGGAAGAGGCTGCACCACCCAAAGAAGCTACGTCCATTGACCCAGTTAAAACTTACCTCAAATAACTAAGATCTAGCGATGATCTTGCCATCCTTACTGTAGCCCAAGACTCTCACACGATTTGCTCAATTATATTGACAGTTGATGGAAAAAGCGAGATAGAATCTATCGTGGACAGCGGATCACAAATTATTTCAATGACTGCCGACGTTGCTAACAAACTGGGCATCATTTATGACCCAACAATTATTCTTAACATGCAGAGTACTAACAGCACAATCAATCAATCCTTGGGAATGGCCCAGAATGTGCTATGTGCTATTGGCGACCTTACATTCTATCTGCAAATTCATATACTGAGATCACCCGCATACGACCTACTATTGGGAAGGCTCTTTGACGTGTCAGCTCAATCAGTAGTCAAGACGACGTCTGAAGACAAAATGATGCTAACTATTAGCGACCCTAACTCTGGAGTCAGGAGAACGGTACCGACATTTCTCTGAGAGAGGTTCCAGAAGCCAGGACCAAGAAAGTAACCTTACATTAGCAACGAGCCTTGCAAGTGTTTTCTGACATCATTGAGGAGATGAGTGATAAGGATCATGGAGATGAAGCGCTTATCTTGGACTATAATCATCGGACTGGGCAAGTAACCCTTATATCACATACCCCTTTAGCCCCTGAAGTTTTGAACTCTTCTACGTCGCTTACTAGCAAAGCTTTATCCTACTTATACCTCATTGCATCCGATATTACTGAAAATCTTTTGACAGACACTTATTTTGTTTCTACTCCTGATTCTAAAGAATCTTTGATATCTGGTTTCGCTAGAAACCAAAGTTCCATTTATGATATGTTTGCTAACAACAGTACCCCTCAGTGCAAAGGGGTTCAGGTTAAAAAGAAGTACAAGCCAGTAGCACTTAAAACGAAACCAGTAGTGAGTGTCATATCTGAGGAATTTCGCATTGAGAGAAAGATCATTGGTCACCTGTTAGCGACCCTTTCCAAACTTAATCTGAATCCGCCATCCTTTGAACCTACAGGACAATTTATGGAGGAACAACGGGCGCTATTCCTTAGTGCCCATGATACAGGCTTTCTATTGACGGCAGAACTGGCTTTCTATTGACGGCAGAACTAGATGTATTAGTTGACATTATGCAAAAACAAAACGAAGCGTTTGCTTGGGAGAATTCAGAACACAGTAAACTTAGAACTGACTTCTTTCCACCAGTGGTTATACTGACAATACCTCATGTACTTTGGACTGAGCATAACCGACCTATAACACTGGGCATTGAAGCCAAAGTTTGCCAAATTATTTGCTCTAAAATAGCAGTGGGAGTTTACGAGCCTTCTAATTCAGCTTATAGATCGCAATGATTTTATGTACTAAAGAAAGAAGCTACATATAGTTCACAGTTTGGAACCACTAAACAAAGTCACGATTCATTATTCAGGGGTACCTCCCTTCTCTGATCATGTTGCTGAGTCTTTCACAGGACAAATATGTGGCGCTACCCTGGATTTGTACGTTGGCTATGATAAGCGCTTAATTCACTCTTCCTCTTGTGACTTAACAACATTTCAAATGCCGTTCGGAGTGCTATGACTAGTTACACTTTCTATGGGATGGATGAACTCAGTACCTATATTCCACGATGACATTACATTTATTCTACAACCTAAAATACCTCACCATGTGCTTAGTTTTATCAATGATATAAGCGTTAAGGGCCCAAAAGATTGGCGCCTTGTAAATGGCAAGCCTGAAGTGCACCCAGAAAATCCCAATATTTGCATGGCGCTATGGGACTTCTTCCAATTAGTTAACCAAGTGCTCCAGCGCATGAAGTATTGTGGCAGAACATTCTCAGGATACAAGCTGGTTCTTTGCGCACTGCAATTTAAAATTTTAGGGCACGTTTGCATGCCAGAGGGCAGGATCCCTGAGGAGAGCTGATTAGTGCTTCTGGAGAAGTAGGGAGTCTGCCATAACCTCTCAGAAGTTCATGCGTTTATAGGCACAGTGGGTGTTCTGCGCATATTCATACACCATTTTTCACATCGGGCGCACACTCTTAATCGCTTAACTCGTTCTGGGGTCCCCTTCAAATTTGGACCTGACCAAATTAACGCCCAAAAGGATTTAGTGAAGGCACTGCAGGAAGTGAAGCCGTTGATACTCATCAACTATACTATTTCTGATCCCATTATACTTGCTGTTGACACCTCCTACATTGCGGTTGGCTTCTTTTTATGTCAATGTGGTGGTGCAAATTGAAAAATCAGATGCTACAATCGCTTCAGATCGATTACCCTTAACGACAGAGAATCACACTATAGCCAGCCCAAGCTGGAGTTATATGGCTTGTTTTGATTGTTTTAGGTGCTACACATGTACCTATTGGGGTTCAAAACCTGATTGTCAAAGTTGACGCACGTTACATCAAAGGAATGCTTCAGAATTCCGATATTCAACCTTCTGCCAGTATGAATCACTGAGTAGTAGCGATATTAATGTTCTACTTTGAGTTAGTATATGTAAAAAGCACGTTTCATGGGCCGGATGGATTATCTAGACAGCCCAGACAGCTGGAAAATAAAGTGCTAGACAATAGCGACAACAATATATTTGATGACTAGATCAACCGACTGCAGGGTTTTGTACATATCATTCAATTGCCTATTCTGGTGCTTCACAAAGATCACCCAATCTTAACTTGGTTACACCTTATCATCCCATATTAATCTAAACCATATCAGGCTCCATTGACTTTTTATATGGCCAGTATCTATAACGTCGCTAAGCCATCTAATGATCTAAAGATAGTTGAGGAACCCAGACTCTTGCGGGAAGACAGTCAAAACCTACCATATTTGGCAGTACCTCAAAGCGCCAAAGCTAAGTCAGAAGATCAGCACGTTGACCAGGTTAGAAAGTGGCTACAGAATTTGCGACAACCATCAGACCTTACAGATACGGAATACGCCACCTTCATCTGATATGCAACAACTTTCTTTATAGTTGAAGATCAGCTTTGGCGACACAATAGAAATGGCGCCCACAAATTAGTAATCAAACCTGACAGTTGAATCAGAATTCTATGCGCTATGCACAACAACTTAGGACATCGAAGGCTCTATGCAACGAGGGTAAATTTATTGGAACGTTTTTGGTGGCCTCAAGTTAGCGCCAATATTGCATGGTATATTTGCACTTGTCATCTTTGCCAAATCTAGCAGACATGCCAAGTTCTCATTCCTCCAACAGTAGCAACTCCAGCACCATTGTTTGGAAAAATATATATCGATACTATGCACATGCCCAAGTCAGGGCGCTACAAGTACATCATCCAGGAAAGGTGTTCCTTGGTACATTGGCCAGAGTTCCGTAGGCACCAGTGAGAAAATACAGACGCTATAGCTAAGTGGCTCTTTGAAGATGTTATTTGCAGATGGGGAGCCCTTCATGAGATTGTTACAGACAATGGGGCGCCTATAGTCAAAGCACTTACCTATCTCACAAAAAAATACAATATACAGCACATTTGAGTCTCTGAGTACAACAAACGCACTAACGGTATGATCAAAAGGCCGCATTTCAATGTTTGACAGGCACTATTCAAGGCGGTAGACAGTGACAAAAGTTGCTGGAGCGAAGCGACTTATTCAGTCTTTTGGTCTGAGCAGGTTACTGTATAAAAAAGGATGGGCTGTTCTCCTTACTATGCTATGACTGGCACTTATCCCCTGCTTCCAGCGGACGTTGTAGAGATGATGTACTTACAACCCCTGCCCAACTCAATACTATTTTCTACCGATTTGATCGCTAGGTGCACTATTGACCTACAACAACACATAGAGGATCTCAAGTGCTTACATGAGGTGGTATTTCAAGCTAGATGACAGGCCACATTGCGATTTGAGAGTGAGCACAGCGCTACGATCCAGGACTACAACTTTACAGCTGGCACCTTAGTACTAATGCACAACTTAAAAATCAAAGTGCCCATAACAAAAAGATGCAACCTCAGTACCTAGGACCTCTCATAGTAGTTTCCTACAATAGAGGAGGTGCCTACATCCTCTGCGAGTTGGACGGCTCAGTTTTGCATTGACCAGTAGCGGTGTTCTGATGATAGGACCCCACACAGGCTAGGCGCATCAATGGCAGGCTCAGCATTGGCTCCGAAAACCTTGCTGCACTCATTCCAAACTTGGCGCATGTGTTTTATTCATTTTAAGTCATTCCTGATGGCCATGCATGACAAGAGACGTACCTGATCAGTGATAGCGCTGACGGCAGCAGGAATGACAAGTGACAGCGGGCAACACGCTGTTGGCAAGCGTTGACAGATGGCATCACTCAGGCAGCACATGGTCTCACTAGCCGGCGGCAGCGCTTACAAGTTAGAATAATGGTATTTTCCCATGACTGACAGCTTGGCGTTTCACCTTGGTGCCTGGCATTGCCTAGCACCTTCTCGTTATTTGGACAGACAGTATTTTTATTAACCTCTCAATATTTAGTTTAATGCACAGCAACTACTTACACTCTTTCCAGTTTGCCGCTTATTTTAGCAATAGTGAACTCATCTTCACTATAAATATTTACCATTGTCGTCAGTTAGAAACAGAACAGAGTACCCCACTTTACACCCCTCAGTTCACCCTACAGTGCAGATTTCTTTTGAGCTGACTAAATTCATAGTCGCCAACTGTCTGGACATTCTTAGCCTGCTTGCCGCAGTTACGCTTACAGAACCTACGAGCCTAGCACTTATGGCAGGCATCATGCAGCTTAGTTGTTGCTAAGCCTCTAGTTCCCTTCCTGCGTCACCTTGCCGCATTTAACCGTGTTCATCCTCCTACCCTTTTAGGCGCACTTTGTCATTGGTGCAACTTCCTTACTGCCTTTCCTTGCCGACTATTGTTACTGACTTATATCCAACCTTGCTGTTTAACTCTTTTTCAGACTTGTTCCCTGGGAACTGCCCAGGACTCCCTCAATCTTAGTGTGCCCAACGCATTATTACCCAGGTCAGTAGCCATAAACCGTATCTGCTACTGATCTACTTTTGGGCATCATCACCGACTCATTTCCTACTTAGCACATGAACATATTTCATTACCTTTGTCGGCGCTGGACATTGACACAGCCAAACTTTGAGAGCTTGAAGAGATGGAGTTGGTGGACGATGACGAGACCACTCCAGATGAAGATGAGGAGCAATAAACTCATACAAAAAATGAGGCGCTAACCGTTAGCACCCCCCCCTTGATCAGACTTAAGCAACATGACAACCATAAAAGAATAAATAAATGTGTGGTACTAATACAAAATGGACTAGCAAATCGATTTGGGCTACAAAAGCTACGATAGTGAGGAAGACCTATGATGAGGACCTTTGACTCATTCCTTGTGTCGCCTATAGGTGGAAGGAGCGCTGGAAGGGGAATGCACCACAGCACTAGGCAGCGTGGGAGGAGCACCGGAAGGGGGAGGCACCAGAGCACTAGGAGGAGGTGTGAGAGGAGCCCCTGTAGATGGAGCATGGAAAGCGCCCAGAGGAGCGGCGGAAGGAGCAGGAGATGAGTGCCACCTGTCCTCATCTGGGTGAGACTTTAAAGCCATAAAGGAAACAATCAGACGTGCGAGCACAGCTCTATGAGCGCCGAGATTAACAAGAGTTGGCAGGGGAAGCCATGAGAGGCTCTAAAAAGCGGCAAGAAATTAGCAATCTAAGGTCAGGAAGGAAGAGACAGACACTAACCAAACTCCTGGTCTCATGGAGAAGGCTGTGTAGACTCAAGGCGGTACCTGTAACAGGCTCCTACAAAATGCATGAGCATTGCTTAACACACGCGCTAATAGAGGGCGTACAGTGACTAAGTCAGAATCCAAGTCGATTATCCACTCTTTGGATGCCGCTAGCAGGAGACAGTATCTGCGCACCAGGGTCATGATATTACTGTTCTTGTGTGGAAAGCTGCCAGAAGGCATTAATGCAAGAAACAGCTTGAGACGATCTAGAATAACAGGACGGTGAACAAGTATGGGGTTATCAAGAAGGAGGGAAGGTTCTGGCATGATGTGATACTGACTGGGTTAACAGCACCAGAACCCATGAAATACCTCAAGCTACTTGCAGGGTCGCAGATACTTGGGAATTTTTACATGCACAAAACAATCACGGAGGGGGCAACAATAGCAATGCATTTCATATAACTACAACAAAAGAAATCAACTATCTAAAATCTGTCAGCCCAGTGGCGCCACAGAAAAGAAGGAGCTGACTTACATAAATGACATAGGAGACAGACAAGCATCAAGGACCAGGCAAAAGGAGAGGCTGGGGAGGCCTCTAGCCTTTGGCAGGACCACAAAAAAGCCAGCCACCAGTAGACGAATGGGGTGCCTAGCGAGGCAATGCGTTAGAAGGAAGAAAATGAGGTAATAAGGCAACAAACCAGATAGTGGCTCTCCTCCAGCAGCAACTCCAGATGCTCTTTTGTCTCCTTGGTCGCGATTTGCTTTATTTGGCAACTATTAGAAGAGAAGGAGGATGAAAAAGGCAAAAGCGCACCTGAAAAATCCGACTCCAGTTCTTCTCCATACCAAAATGAGTCAATGGCAGGTCATTGTTCTAAATCTCACAAGCTGCGCAAAGTAGCTGGCAACAACGACCTAACTCAACGACTCCATTGGTCAGTCCGGGCATGCCAACAGCTGGGTAGTGGGGAAAAAGGAGGTCGTGTGTTCCAGGAAAGTGGGGGGATCAATTATGACATGAGCATGATCACAGCAGGGAGACCACACGATGCCGGTTGGGCTTTCCATCATGAAGACTGATGAGATTCTGTCAAGGCATGGGCAATTTATAGGACTTGGGCTGTGTTTTAACTAGCGACAGCATGGGAGGGCACTTCTTAAAGGACTTGGAATAGGTGAATGGAGTGTGCTGAAGGCCTGGTAGCTGGTGGTTAGGGTAAATAGATAAGTCCTGTAGTAGAGTGCCAGAGCTAGGGCTGCTCTATATTCCAAACTGGTCACTAGAGTCTTCAGTACATCAAGTATTGGTTGGCCTATAATGTCTCTTGATGCGCTCAGTCCGAGTAGAAGCCTATCATCTCCCTCCAACTGAAAAATTGACTGTCCTTAGTCAAACGCTGTCATTAATTTGACTGTGCTATGGTCCATATAATGCTGCCAGCGCCTTATAAAAGTCGTTTTCAGCACTTCACCTTCTTGTGTTTTTCTTCCCATCTTCTCAGCATGTCCACTATTTTTAATTCCTCTGCTCTCTGCAATTTCCTGGCTAAAGCCTCTTATTTATTTGATCGTGCTAAGTCTGTCAGTCCCATCAATGTACCACAAACTGTCCCTGAAATCATGCAGCTCTATCGGCGGTGGCTTGTGGTCCACAGCTCTGACAGTTTCTGGGCACAGGGCATCAAGGTTCATGAATAGTGCATGGCTCGGTACCGCGAATATGAAGGTGCCAATTAGTTGTGACTGTTTGCGGACTTGTTCATAAGTTTTTAGGTTTGATTTTGGATTCATGGCACTAAGGTTCAGCACCCATACTAGGCTCCTTCCCTGTCCAACGAGATCGATGCCTTGCTGGCTAATACCGAGGTTGGCGAAGTAAGTTTCTCCTCTTTTTTCTCACGTTTCCAATGTTAACCTTGAGTAGTCGGTTGCTATGTCGCCTACCATTGCCAGTCTCCCTAATGCTCTGTCGGCCTCTACCATTCCTTCTGCTCTGGCCGCTCCTGCTGCTCCTCTCTCTTCTGTCTCTGTCCTGCCTCCTTCCGTTCTTGGTAGTCCTTTTTGTGGTGATGCTTCTCCCACTTGTACTGCGCCCATTGTTGCTTCTCCTACTCATACTGCACCTCTTCATTTGGCCATCAAACAAATTGCTGTTACCTCCAGTGAGCCTTGGCCTCGACCCACCCATACTATTTCTTGCCTTCCCCCCTGTAACTTTGCCGTTGTTATTAATCGTGCACCCCCTGCTCACGCTAGCCCTCCCAAACATACCGTGCATCCTTGTTTACCTGCCTCTAGTTCTTTTACTAACTTTGCTTCTCAGATCAATCTCCCTGCTCGTGTTGCCCCTTTGTATGTTGTAAGTGTTTCCTTTTAAGATTGCTAGGCTTTAGCGCCTAATTGTGTCCTTCTTACCTAGTGGTAATCAGTGCATAGTCCTTGTGTTTTCTTTTTCGGTTGCGCTAACATCTTTGTCGCCAGATCCCCTACTCCTTCACTTCCCATCATCATGAATATTCCTCCTGCCAAAGATGTTGTGATGTCTGTCGCTGGCGTTACCCCTGCTCCTGAGCCTGCTGTGGCTAGCACCTCCCCTGTCTCTTACTCCTCCTCACAGCCTTTTTTCCCTCCCCAGTACTCATGAGTCCTCCATCGCATCTGAGTCTGAAGAGACCTTAGTGGCTCAGGGCAAGCACCATTACCGCTGGAGGTACTTGCCTTCTTATGACATCCACCTTTCCTCTGCTAGGGCTATGTCCCCAGGCAACAAGCACCATGAATGGACTCCTTGTGCTCCTGTAACTGTTTAAGTAAGTCTGCGTTTATTAGTTTGTTCTCCCCTTCTCTGACCTCTACTAAGTTTGATCTCTTCTAGAGTCCTCCCCCCACCATGTGCATTTCCAGTGATGCCTACTCTTGGCTTGAAGATGAGTTCTCTTATCCCATCATTCCCCTTTGCCCTGCCGCCAATCTCCACCAACAACTTTGCCATATCGAGGATATGACTGACATTATTGGTAGCGAACTTGCTATCTTGTGACCTTGTGTCTCCACCTTAGCATGCCATAAGCTTCTCCTGCTCAAGCTTCATGACAACATCACTGATGCGCTCAAGTGGCAAGCGAGTAACGCCATTTAGGACGGGGACTTGCTTCCTTTGGGCAATCCCACTCTCTTCGAATCTGATGCGTAGTCACCAGCCCATAGCGCTTCGAACTTTTGTGGACTTAGTCAGTTTTGATATGTAGCCTGTTGTAACCATATTAAAATAAATGCTTCCCCCCCTTTGTTCTGAAATCGTCAGTTTGTAAGTAATCAAATACAAAGTAAGAAAAAGGGGAAACACTTAGTAAATTATCATAACATAGAAAATCTCTTCGCCAGCACGACCCAATAGCCAATATCATGCCAGCCTAAGAAGAAACAGGTATTGTCTGTAGAAAAATAAGTCGATTCATGCAAGAAGTTTAATGTGTAAGAAATAGAGTGCTACTCGCTTATTCAGTGATAGTGGGTATAAGTGCCAAATCTCAAAGGTTAACTTCCTCTTTGTGCGATCTAAAAATGAGTTAAGCGCATCCTATTGGTTCGTGTCTGCATCAGAGTTGAGAAGTGCCCTCCTACGCTGTCGCTAGTTGAAATACTGCCTGAGTCCTATAAATTGCCCATGTCTCAACAGAATCTCATCAGTCTTTGCGATGGAAAGCCCAACCGGCATCATGTGGTCTTCCCGCTATGATTGTGCTCATGTCATGATTGATCCTCCCACTTTCCTGGAACGTGTGACCTTCTTTTTCCACCACTACCCAGCTGTTGGCGTGCCTAGACTGACTAACAGAGTTGTTGAGTTAGGTTGTCACTGTCAGCTACTTTGTGTGGCTTGTGAGATTTGGAACGACGACCTGCCGTTGACTCATTTTGGTATGGAGAAGAACTGGAGTTGGATTTTTCAGGTGCGCTTTTGCCTTTTTCATCCTTCTTCTCTTCTAATAGTCACCAAATAAAGCAAATCGCGACCAAGGAGACAAAAGAGCATCTGGAGTTGCTGCTGGAGAAGAGCCACTATCTGGTTTGTTGCCTTATTACCTCGTTTTCTTCCTTCTAACGCATCGCCTCGCTAGGCACCCCGCTTGTCTACTGGTGGCTGGCTTTTTTGTAGTCCTGCCAAAGGCTGGAGGCCTTCCCAGCCTCTCCTTTTGCCTGGTCCTTGATGCTTGTCCGTCTCCCATGTCATTTATGTAAGTCAGCTTCTTTTCCATGGTGCCACCGGGCTGACAGATTTTAGATACTTGATTTCTTTTGTCGTAGTTATATGAATTGCATTGCTGTTGTCACCCCTCCGTGATTGTTTTGCGCATGTAAGAATTCCCAAGTATTTGCGACCCTGCAAGTAGTTTGAGGTATTTCATGGGTTCTGGTGCTGTTAACCTGGTCAGTATCACATCATGCCAGAACCTTCCCTCCTTCTTGATGACTCTGTACTCATTCACCATCCTGTCATCCTAGATTGCCTCAAGCAGTTTCTTGTGTTAATGCCTTCTGGCAGCTTTCTGCACAAGAACAGTAATATCATGACCCTGGTGCGCAGGTACTGTCTCCTGCTAGCAGCATCTGAAGAGTGGATGATTGATTTGGACCCTTCCTTAGCCCCCGTTTGTTCTCCATTAGCATGTATGTTGAGCAATGCTCATGTGTTTTGTAGGAGCCTGTTACAGGTACCGCCTCGAGTCTACACAGCCTTCTCCATGAGACCGAGAGTTTGGTTAGTGTCTGTCTCTTCTCTCCTGACCTTAGATTGCTAATTCCTTGAGCTTTTTAGAGCCTCTCATGGCTTCCCCTGCCCACTCTTGTTAACCTCAGTGCTTGTAGAGCCGTGCTTGTGCGCCTGATCATTCCCTTTACGGCTTTAGAGTCCCACCCAGACAAGGATGGGTGGCACTCATCCTCTGCTCCTTCTGCCGCTCCTCCGGATGCTTCCCGTGCTCCACCTACAAGGGCTCCTCCTGTGCCTCCTCCTAGTGCTCCTCCCATGGCTGCCTAGTGCTGTGGTGCATCCCCCTTCCAGTGCTCCTCCTGCCTATGAGTGACACAAGGAATGAGTCAAGGGTCCTCGTTGTAGGTCTTCCTTACTATCGTAGCTTTTGTAGCCAAAATCGATTTGCTAGTCCATTTTGTATTAGTACCACATATTTACTTACTCTTTTATGGTTGTTGTGTTGCCTAAGTCTGATCAAGGAGGGCACTCACGGCTAGCGCCTCGTTTTTTGTATGTGTTTATTGCTCCTCGTCTTTATCCGGAGTGGTCTCGTCATTGTCCACCAACTCAGTCTCTTTAAGTTCTCGAAGTTTGGCTGTGTCAATCTCCAGCGCTGACAAAGATAAAAAAATGTGTTTGTGCGCTAAGTAGGGAATGAGTTGGAATGCTGCTACTGGTCAATGCAAGACTGAGCCATCCAACTCGCAGAGTACGTAGGCGCCTCCCCTATTGTGAGAAACTACTATGAGGGGTCCTAAATATCGAGGTCGCATCTTTTTGTTATGGGTAACTTTGATTTTTGAGTTGTGCATTAATACTAAGGCGCCAGCTATAAAGTTGTAGTCCCAGATAGTAGCGCTACGCTTGCTCTTAAATCGCAATTCAGCCTGTCGTCTAGCTTGAAATACCACCTCATATAAGCACTTGAGATTCTCCATGCGTCATTGTAAGTCAATAGCATGCCTAGCAATCAAATTGGTAGAAGACAGTATCAAGTTGGGCAGGGGTTATAAGTACGTCGCCTCTACAACGTCCACTGGAAGCAGAGGATGGGTGCCAGTCACAGCGTAGTAAGGAGAACAGCCTATCCTTTTCCGTATAGTAACCCACTCAGACCAAAAGACTGAACAAGTTGCTTCGCTCCAGCGACTCTTGTCACCATCTACCGCCTTGAATAGTGCCTGTCGAACATTGAAATGCGGCCTTTCAACAATACTATTAGTGCATTTGTTGTACCCAGAGACTCGAATGTGCTGTATATTATATTTCTTCATGAGATAGGTAAGCGCCTTTACTATAGGTGCCCCATTGTCTGTAACAATCTTGTGAAGGGCTCCCCATCTGCAAATAACATCTTCAAAAAGCCACTTAGCTATAGCGTCTGTATTTTCTCCCTGGAGCATATGGACTTCTGGCCAATATACCAAGGAACGAACACCTTCTCTGAATGATGTACTTGTAGCGAGCGCCCTGACTTGGGCATGTGCATGGTGTCGATATATATTTTTCCAAACAATGGTGCTGGAGTCGCTACTGTTGGAGGAATGAGAACTTGGTGCGTCTGCTGGATTTGGCAAAGATGACAAGTGCAAATATACCATGCAATATCGACACTAACTTGAGGCCACCAAAAACGTTCCAATAGATTCACCTGCATTGCGTAGAGTCCTCGATGTCCCAAGTTGTCATGCATAGTGTGCAGAATTCTGATTTGGCTGTCCAGTTTGATTACCAATTTGTGAGCGCCAGCCCTATTTCATTGCCAAAGCCGATTCTCAACTATAAAGAAAGTCATCATGTATTGAATGAAGGTGGTGTATTCCATATCCGTAAGATCTGATGGTTGGCGCAAATCCTGTAGCCACTCCCTAACCTGATCAACTCGTTGGTCTTCTGACTTAGCTTTGGTGCTACAAGGTACTGCCAAATATGGTAGGTTGTGACTATTTTCTCATAAGGGTCTGGGTTCCTCAACTATTTTTAGATCATTAGATGGCTTAGTGATGTTATAGATACTGGCCGTGTAAAAGACAATGGAGCCTGATACAGTTTAAGTTGATACAGAATAATAGGGTGTAGCCAAGTCAAGATTGGGTGATCTTCACAAAGCACTTGAATAGGCAATTGAATGATATGTACAAAACCATGCAGTCGGTCGATCCAGTCGTTGAATACGTTGTTGTCGCTATCATCTGGCGCTTTATCTTCTGGCTGTCTGGGCCGTCTAGATAATCCATCCAGCCTGTGAAACGTGCTTTTTATGTATACTAACTCAAAATGAAACACTACCCAGCAATTCATACTGGCAGAAGGTTGAATATCGGGATTCTGGAGCATTCCTTTGATGTAACGTGCGTCAACTTTGACAATCAGGTTTTGAACCCCAATAAGGTACATGCGTAGTGCCTGAAACAATTGAAACAAGCCATATAACTCCAGCTTGGGCTGACTATAGTGCGATTCTCTGTCGTTAAGAATAATCGATTCAAAGCAATTGTAGCGTCTGATTTTTCAATTTGCACCATCACATTAACATAAAAAGAAGCTGACCGCAATGTAGGAGGTGTCAACAGCAAGTATAATAGGATCGGAAGTAGTATAGTCAATGGGTACCAATGGCTTTGCTTCCTGCAGCGCCTTCACTAAATCCTTTTGGGTGTTAATTTGGTCAGGTCCAAATTTGAAGAGGATCCCAGAACAAGTTAAGCAATTAAGCGCGTGCACCTGATGTGAAAAATGGTGTATGAACATGCACAGCACACCTACCATGCCTAGAAACGTGCAAACTTCCAAGAGGTTATGGCAGACTCCCCACTTCTCCAGAAGCGCTAATCGACTCTCCTCGGAGATCCTGCCCTCTGGCATGCAAACGTGCCCTAAAATTTTAAATTGTGGTGTGCAAAGAACCAGCTTGTGTCCTGAGAACGTTTCACAACAATACTTCATGTGCTGGAGCACTTAGTTAACCAATTGGAAGAAGTCCCATAGCGCCATGCAGATATTGGAATTTTCTGGGTGCACTTCAGGCTTGCCATTTACAAGGCGCCAATCTTTTGGGCCCTTAATGCTTATGTCGTTGATAAAACTAAGCACATGGTGAGGTATTTCAGGTTGTAGAATAAACGTAATGTCGTTGTGGAATATAGGTACCGAATTCATCCATTCCATGAGAAGTGTAACCAGTTATAACGCCCCGAATGGCATTTGGAATGTTGTCAAGTCACAAGAGGAAGGGTAAATTAAGCGCTTGTCGTAGCCCACATACAAATCCAGGGTAGCGCCACATATCCGTTCTGTGAAAGATTCAGCGACATGATTGGGGAAGGGCGGTATCTCTGAATGACGAATCATGACTTTGTTTAGTGGTTCCAAACTGTGAACTATACGTAGCTTCCTATTTTTCTTTAGTACACAAAACCATTGTGATCTATAGGCCAAATTAGAAGGCTCATAAACTCCCACCACTATCTTGAAGCGAATGATTTGGCAAACTTCGGCTTCAATGCCCAATGGTATAGGTCGGTTATGCTCAGTTCAAGGTACATGAGGTATCGTCGGTATAACCACTGATGGAAAGAAGTCAGTTCTGAGTTTACCACATTCTGAATCCTCCCAAGCAAATGCTTTGTTTTGTTTTGCATAATGTCAACTAATATGTCTAGTTCTGCCATCAATAAAAAGCCTGTATCATGGACGCTAAGGAATAGCGCCCATTGTTCTTCCATAAATTGTCCTGTAGACTCAAAGAGTGGTGGATTTGGATTAAGTTCGGAAAGGGTCGCTAACAGGTCGCCAATGATCTTTCTCTCAATGCAAAATTCCTCAGGTACGACGCTCGCTACCGGTTTTGTTTTAAGTGCTACTGGCTTGTACTTCTTTTTAACCTGAACTCCTTTGCGCTTAGAGGTACTGTTGTTAGCAAATGTATTATAAATGGAACTTTGGTTTTTAGCGAAACCGGATATCAAAGGTTTTTTAGAATCAGAAGTAGAAACAAAATAAGTGTCTGTCAAAAGATTTTCAGTAATATCAGATGCAGTGAGGTATAAGTAGGATAAAGCTTTGCTAGTAAGCGACGTAGAAGTGTTCAAAATTTCATGGGCTAAAGGGGTATGTGATATAAGGGTTACTTGCCCAGTCCGATGATTATAGTCCAAGATAAGCGCTTCATCTCCATGATTCTCATCACTCATCTCCTCAATGACGCTGGAAAACACTCACAAGGCTTGTCACTAACATAAGGTTGCTTTCTCAGTCCTGGCTTCTGGAACCTCCCTCAGGGAAATGTCGGTGATGACGCCCAGAGTTTGGTCAGTAACAAATATATTAATAGTGTTACCATACCAAAAGCTTGCGTTGGGCGCGCTAAAGTGATGAGAGGAGTTCCGGGCAGGTCTCAGAGAACGCGCCTATGAAAATAAAAGTAAAGTCGGAAGAGGGTTGGCAAGTGTCAAAGCGCTAAGACAAAGCGCCTATGAAAGAAGTGGTAAGTGAACACGGCAATGGGAGCGGCAAGAACACGGTAAGCTTAGCAAGGTCTAAGCGTTGTTAATGCCTGCCGTAGCTGCAAGCGTGAGGGTGTCGAGTGTTAGCGAGAGTCTGCAGCTGCTGATGACTTCAATGTTGCCAACCGTAAATGGGACTTGGACCGTAAGGGAGACTGGAGTAAAGGGAGCAGGAAACTCTGTTCTTGGTTCGATGGCTATGTACAAGTCGCTAAGTACTTTTTATACTACAAGGAGTTCACCGTCGCCAGTGACTAACCATTGCCAAAGTGCGGTAAACTAGAAAATTTTATAGGGGTAGCTCCAACGGTTTCAGATCCCTACCATCCATTCAAGATCCTTAGTGATGCCAGGCAGCAGATCGCGATGCTAAACCCTCAATCCATCACTCTTCTGTCTGTCCAAATGCTTAGCAATGTCAGGTGCCAAATCGAGGCGCTAAGCGATGTCAGACGCCAAGGTCAAATGCCAAGCTGTCCATCAGTTTTTGATAGATCATCAGGCTTTTCCCTAAGCGCTGTCATCAGTGACTGATGCCATTTGTCAGTTGTCATTCTTGCTGCCGTCAGCGCTATCATTGATCAGATCTGCTTCTTGCCGTGCATGGTGATGACGCCCAAATTGTGCTAAGGTGCACTATTACTAGTACAGCTACTTAGTCAATATAGCTTTGGGTGTGCTAAGTATGGGAGAGAGTCCCAGACAGGTCCCAGAAAACGCACAGTAGGCAAGAGGTTGGTGGTAAGGAAAAGGGGAGATTGGTGCTTATGTAAGGCCCAAAAATGCGGCAAGAGTATGCTAAAAATCACCAATAAAAGGTGCTAAGAGGCGCAGAAAAGAGTTGCCAAGGAAAGGTGCTAAGGAGCACAGGAGAGAGTCTCCAAGGAAAGGCGCTAAGAAGCACAGGAGAGAGTCGCCAAGGAAAGGCGCTAAGAGACACTGTAAAGGGGTCACTAAGAGGCGCTAAGTGTTAGCACCTAAAAGAGATGATAAAATGACGAGATTGCTTAGCAGATCTAAGCACAAATGCCTTGCCGTAGTTGCAAGGCACTAAGAGATTGCAGACAGAAAGAGTGAGAGAGAACTAAAGCAGAGTCCCCTTGCCGACACGGTCAACAAAAGGTAGTCTGTTGCGTAGGGTGACCGAAATGTTGGGATACAATCCCTACTGCCAAATTGATGATGTACTACTAACAAAAAGTAAGTATTTATATGTAAGTAAATGCCCTGAATTAAACTATATGGTGAAAAAGTCCACAATCATGCTGTCAGTCTGAGTCGGCAAGAAGCTAAGCGATGTCAGGTGCTAAGGTGAAACTCCAAGCTGTCTGTCATAAAATACTTCATCATTCCTGCTGCCACCGGCTAAGAGCATCATGGGTGCCAAGTGTCTGTGTCTGTGTATGGCCCTGAAGGGTGAGTGGCAAGGTGCGGCAAGGTGTCAAGAGGAGTGCTAAGAATAGATGGTGCTATAAAGAGTGGTCCGGGAGTAATTAGAGGCTCCAGCTGCGAGTTATTAACATAAAAATATGCAAAAATTAGCTCCTGGAGTGCTAAAATGTGCCGCTCCTGGTGGTCCTAGTGTGCCAATGTGAGGTGCTTGTGTTGGCGCTATCCGTGGTCATCTATAATGGGAGCTCATCAGCAGCTGTCAAATATTGCCAAAATTGGTTAGTTAGCGTGCGCTAAGGTATCCTGAGCCTGTGCCGTGTTGCCGTAGCCTGCCATTGATGCACTGATCCTGTATGGGGTCCTATCATTGGTACCATTCTCCTGACCCCAGAGTTAGGGTTGCTAATAGTTAGCATCATTTTGTCTTCGGACGTTGTCTTGACTACTGATCGAGCTAACATGTCGAAGGGCCTTCCCAATAGTAAGTCGTATGCAGGTGATCTTAGTATGTAAATTTGCAGATAGAATGTAAGGTCACCAACAGCACATGGCATGTTCCAGGCCATTCCCAAGAATCGATCAATTGTGCCGTTAGCGCTCTGCATGTTAAAAATGATCGTCAGGTCATAAATGATGCCCAGTTTGTTAGCAACATTGGCAGCCATTGAAATAATTTGTGATCTGCTGTCCACAATAGACTCTATATCACTTTTTCCATCAACTGTCAACATAATTAAGCAAATTGCGTGAGAGTCTTGGGCTACAGTAAGGATGGCAGGATTGTCGCTAGATCTTAGCGATTTGAGGTAAGTTTCGACCAGGTTAATGGACATAGCTTCTTGGGGTGGTGTGGCCTCTTCCTTGATTTCCAGTGCTGCCGTCTCTGTTATATATGTGAATCCAGGTAGCGCGTCATCACATTCATCCACCACCATTACATTGTTAGCTACATTTCATCAAGAAGTAATCGCAGTACGCATCTGGTTCCTGATGTCTGGTGCCATGCTGCATAACTCTCCTACTAATAGCGTAACCTGACTTTGCATGATGCAATCAAAAACTACCTTAGACTTTTCCAGATCGTATATAGGCGCTGTGGGTCGATATCCCCCCATAGGCTTATCTGGCGCTCCGAAGTTGTGATTAAGGGGTGGGGCATAGTTGCCCCCAAGGCCAGTGTAAGGATGCAGCGGCGGCTTTGTAACAGCCGGCGCTTTGGTTGCTTTAAGTACATTGTCGTTAGCGCTAGAAGTTGAGGCTTTTGCTGGAGCGGAGCTTATTGTCACACCTGATGGCCTATAATCTTTTAAAGGCTGCTTGCCCTTTTTGATCTCTACCCCATCGAAGACCTGATTCTTTAGCAACTTCAGCTCCTTCTCTAGCATCTCAATTCTCTCCTCGTGGAACAGCGTAGATCGGTTGCTGATAGTATTTAGCTGGAGTACTTTGTGAATTAGTGCTTGTTGAGGAGTCGCTTCTGCTTCTGTTGTCGCCGTGCTATTCAAGTTGCCTGTCACTAAGTTCCCAGGGTTTCAATGGTGCCACTCATCAATGCGTTGATAGGACCCTATACAGGTTAGGTGCATCAACGGCAGGCTTGGCACCGGTTCTGGAAACCTTGCTGCACTCGTTCCAAACTTGGCGCACGCGTTTTACCTATTTTAAGCCATTCCCGATGGCCGGACACGGCAAGAAGCAGATCCGATCAATGATAGCGCCGACGGCAGCAGGAATGACAACTGACAGATGGCATCAGTCACTGATGACAGCGCTTAGCGAGAAGATTGATGATCTGTCAAACACCGACAGACAGCTTGGCGTTTGACCTTGGCGGCTGACATCGCTTAGCGCCACCGATTTGGTGTCTGACACTGCTTAGGTATGTTGATAGACAAAAGAAGGATGGATTGATGGTTTAGCGTCGCGATCTGCCGCCTGGCGCTGCTAAGGGTCTTGAATGGACGGCAGGGATCGGAAACAGTTGGAGCTACCCCTTGTAAAATTTTCTAGTTTACCGCTCTTTGGCCACTGGCGACGGCGAACTCTTTGTAGTATAAAAGTACTTACCGACTTGTACAATAACAAGCAGAATAGACCAGAGTTTCCTACTCCTCTCTTGTCAGTATCCCTTACGCTCAAGATCTCATTTATGGTCGGCAACGTCGAACTCATCGGCAGTTGCAGACTCTCGCCAACCTTCGACCTCTTCGCGCCTTGCAGCTACGGCAGGCATCTACGACGCTTAGACCTCGCTAAGCTTACCGTGTTCTTGCCGCTATCCTTACCGTGTTCACTTACCGCATCTTTCATATACGACGCTTAGACCTCGCTAAGCTTACCGTATTCTTGCCGCTATCCTTACCGTGTTCACTTACCGCATCTTTCATAAGCGCTTTACCTTAGCGCTTTACACTTGCCGACACCCGTTACCGACTTTTTCCTTTTTTCACAGACGCGTTCTCTGGGACCTGCCCGGGACTCCCCCAACACTTTTAGCGCGCCCAATGCAACCAATTGGTACGGTAACACCATACCTATATTTGTTTCTGACCAAACTTTGGGCGTCATCAAATTGGAGCCCACCGCGAGGGATCTCTAGGGCAGAATTCCGCCAGAAACCCGTCTCCAGCGTAGGCGCCGTCTGCTAGAGCAGTCGGCAGAAGGCATTGCTCCTTCCCACCCATCAACTCCACAACCACCTGGTGCCTTACCGGGTCTCTCTCTTGCCCAGGAACTACAGAACGCCACTGTAGACGAATTTCCTGATCTCTTCCCGCATTCTCTCGACTTTAGCGCCGACGACCCCTTAGCGTCGCCATTTACCGTACCGCAACCAGTCACTCCCATTACTCCGCTAACGCCTCTTTCTCAACTCATTTCCCTTACCTCGTCGCCAATTTCTAGAACTCCTTCCCCGCTACCGCTAACTGAACTCGTTACCACCGTCGCCATGGAACAACAAGTCCAGCGCATGCCACCACGCAACCACTTCTCGGCACCGAAATGGGACAAGTCTAAGCCACGGGAGCTCTCCCAATATTTCAAGGAATTAGAGTATCTATTCAGGAATTGTAACATTACCGACCACACACAGATGAAGGAGTACGCGGCAAGATACGTATCATATGACACGGCAGAGACATGGACAGGTTTAACCGAGTTTGCCGCCTTTGTCCCTGCCGCCCCACCCGTTCCAGCCCACGGCGCTTCGTATAAGGACTGGAAGACGGCAGTGATCCAGTTGTACCCTGGCGCAGAAGAGGCTACCTGATACACGGTAAACGAGCTCCAGAAACTAGTTCAGGAATCTTTCGACAGTGGCACATCGTCGCTTGGCGCATTCTCCACGTATTACCGCGAGTTCCAGAAGATCGCTAGGTGGTTAGTACAAAACGGCAAGCTCTATATCAACGAGGAACGTCGCCTATTTCAGCAAGGCATCCCGACGTCACTGTGGACTCGTATTGCTCGTCGCCTAGAGATAGTTCATCAGGCCCATCACCCTGACGAGCCCTATAACGTTGCCGACGTCTTTGAAGCCGGTAAATGGGTTCTCAAGGGAACGGACACTGGCGTTGGACTGCAGCGCGCTAGGACGAGCCCACCACCTGAGCGAACCAACGGTATTATTCCCATCCTGCCTCCCACTACCGACTTCGTTAAGAAAGAGGAGCTCAATGCTGCCATTACCGCTGCTGTCGCGTCCGCCATGACTCGCATTGAAACTATGATTACCACCAACCTGACTGCTAACCGACCCGCTAACGCACCCGCACCTGGCCCTTGCCACTTCTGTGGGGAAATTGGCCATACTATGACTAGAGGACGCTGCGCTACTCTCGAGAATTATATTCGGCAAGGGAGAATTAGAAGGGCTATCGACGGCAAGATAGTTCTTACCAGTGGCGCCACCATCCCCAACTACCCGGACAAGAAGTCCTTCCAGGAGCGAGTTGATGAATGGCATAGGCGCAATCCAGGACAAATCGTTACCGGCACGCTATCTGGCAACGCCAACCCCGACCCCGAACAGGCGACCCAACAGCAAATGATCCACGAGGTCTTACACTTCGACAGCGTTGGCGACCGCCCTACTTTCTCGCGGGAAGAGCGTATCGCCAAGCTACAGCAGGAGTTGGATTCGCTTAAGAATCAGGTCTTTGATGGGGTTGAAGTTAAGCAGCCCAAACAACCTCTCAAAGGATATAAGCCAATGCCTCCTGCTAGCAAGTTACTGACACCTGCTCCTCCCGCACCGCCTGCCACTACCCCTGCTACTGCTCCAGAACCATCGTCGTCCGCTACCACTCCCGAACCGCCTTTGCCGCCTCTCCATCCCTACTCAGGGATTCCCGACCGTTATCACGCACCCGCACAACGAAATTTTGCCGCTCCCGAGAAACGTCCTGAGGGTGGCTACCGACCTACCACGCCAATTTTCGACATCGAAAAATCAAATCACGTCTTCAACCGCATTATGAAAACCGCCGTCACCTTATCTGTAGAAGAACTTTGTAGTATTGCTTCCGACGTTCGCAATCAGGTCAAGACCGCTGTTACTCCTCGACGCCCCTTGGCGACAACCGTTGCCGAGGTCGAGGACCTCGACAACGCGCTTCCCGGGTTTTCCGTTACCGTCGACTCGCTGGATACTGAAGACTCTCCTGCCGACCCCATCGCTAACGCCACCTCTGTGGATCCTGTGGAGACCTATCTTAGGTCAGTAGACTATGGAGAAGACCCGGCCATTCTTACCGTCGCTCAAGAATCACACGCTATTCGCTCCGTCGTGCTAACCGTCGACAACAAACAAGAGGTAGAGGCAATTGTGGATAGCGGGTCTCAAATCATTTCTATGGCAGCAGAAGTCGCTAACGATTTGGGTCTCATTTATGACCCTACCGTTATACTAAACATGCAGAGCGCTAACGGTATGGTAGACAGATCCCTAGGCCTCGCCAAGAACGTGCCTTGCACCCTTGGCGACATTACGTTTTATCTTCAGATCCACATATTACGCTCCCCAGCATACGACTTACTACTCGGCAGACCCTTCGACGTCTTGGCGCGATCAGTCGTCAAGACAGTTACCGACGAGGAAACGACCCTCACAATTAGCGACCCCAATTCCGGAATCCGACGAACGGTGCCAACGTTCCCTAGGGGACAACGAAAAGGCGCCCGCGCTAAGCCACCGGAGTTTACCGACCAACACGCCAACGAACGACCCCACAGGTGTTTTCACAGACCATCGAGGAGGTGATTGGCGACGATCACGGAGATGTGGCGCTAACACTGGAATATGACCATTCAACTGGTCTTGTAAATGTTATGTCTACCGCTTTTCTTGACAAAGATGTTTTAACTACTTTACCCGCTACCGACGCAGAGCCTCCCCAGAAAAATCAAAACATTACCGACTCCTCTCTTGCCTACTTGTACCTTACCGCTTCTGAGTCCTTTCAAAATATTGCGTCTACCGATACTTATCTCACTACTCTTCCCGGAGCCTCGGCTCCTGCCGTTCTTGGACTTGCCGCTCCTCAGGCTACAGTTCCCCTTTCCACCTCTGTATATAACCAAGCTAACGCTCCCAAAAGGAAAGGGGTTCAAGTTAAAAAGAAATATAAGCCAGTTGCGCTTAAAACAAAACCCATCGCTACGCACTCTCCCGAGACGTTTAGAATCGAGCGCCAGATTATTGGCGACCCTCTTGCCAACATGCCGACTTTATCACCAAATCCGCCACCCTTTCAGCCAACAGGACGTTTTACCGCAGAACGCCAGCAGCAGTTCGCCAAGAAGCACGACACAGGATTTTTGACCAAAGATGAGTTGAATGTCCTTACTGATCTCGTCGCTAAGCAGGATAAAGCCTTTGCTTGGGAGGACTCAGAACGCGGCAGCCTACGTATGGACTTCTTCCCGCCAGTCGTCATCCCAACCATTCCTCATGTGCCATGGACTGAACACAACCGACCGTTACCGCCTGGTATCGAAGCCGAGGTCTGCCAGATTATTAGGACCAAGATACAGGCTGGCGTCTACGAGCCCTCAAATAGTTCTTACCGCTCTCGTTGGTTTTGTGTCCTCAAAAAGAACGGCAACCTACGTATAGTCCACAGCCTTGAGCCGCTGAATAGAGTTACAATACGACACTCTGGCGTACCGCCTTTTCCTGACCACTTTGCCGAGTCCTTTGCCGGGCGTATCTGTGGCGCCACTCTTGATCTCTACGTTGGCTACGATGAACGCTTGATACACCCCTCTTCCCGTGACCTCACCACCTTTCAAACTCCGTTTGGCGCCTTGCGCCTAGTCACCTTACCGATGGGCTGGACAAACTCAGTCCCCATATTCCATGACGACATCACCTTCATCCTCCAACCCAAGATACCGCATAACGTCTTAAGCTTCATTGATGACGTTGGCGTCAAAGGTCCCAAAGACTGGCGACTTGTAAACGGCTTACCGGCGACCCATCCCGAAAACTCCAACATTCGCTTAGCGCTATGGGACTTTTTCCAGTTGCTCAACCGAGTGCTCCAGCATATGAAGTATAGCGGTGGGACTTTTAGCGGTCACAAACTCCTCCTTTGCACACCAAGGTTCAAAATACTTGGTCACATATGCACTCCCGATGGTCGCGTTCCCGACAAATCTCGCCTAGCACTCTTGGAGCGCTGGGGTCCTTGCCGCGACTTATCAGAAGTTCGCGCATTTCTTGGCACCGTTGGCGTTCTCAGGATATTCGTCAAAAACTTTGCCCATCGCGCACACGCCCTTAACCGACTCACCCGCGCCAACGAGCCCTTCGAATTTGGGCCAGACCAGGTTACCGCTCAACGAGACTTGGTAAAAGCTCTGCAGGACGCCAAGCCCCTAGTTCCCATCGACTATAGCTCTGCCGATCCTGTCATCTTGGCGGTGGATACCTCGTACATTGCTGTTGGCTACTTCTTGTGCCAGTGCCTTAGCGACAATCGGAAACAGCGACGCTACAACCGCTTTGGGTCGATCATGCTAAACGACAGAGAGTCTCGCTACAGTCAGCCTAAGCTAGAGCTCTATGGATTGTTCAAAGCCTTCCGAGCGCTAAAGATGTATCTAATTGGCGTGCGGAACCTGATTGTTGAGGTCGACGCTAGGTACATCAAAGGCATGCTGCAGAATCCCGACATCCAGCCATCCGCTAGTATGAACCGGTGGGTAGTCGCTATCCTCATGTTTCACTTTGAGTTGGTACACGTCAAGAGCTCTTTCCACGGACCAGATGGACTTTCTAGGCGACCACGGCAGCCTGGCGACCCGGCAGTGGACCCACAGGCTGATAGCGATTTCGAGGACTGGATCGACCGCTTACATGGATTCGTACACCTCATACAACAGCCCATCCCCCTACTACGACGGCAACAGCCTACTAGCATATTTTTACATCCCATTGTCCCTTACCGCCCCGAGACCTTTAGCGCACCCCTTACCTTCTATATGGCAAGCATTTTCAGTCAAGACTCGCCACCAGTAAAAATCGTACAAGAACCTCATCCGCTAAGAGAGGACAGCAAAAACCTGACCTACAATGCTGTTCCCCGATCCGCCAAGGCAAAAGCAGAAGACAGCCGCTTGCTACTAGTTGAAAAATGGATACAAGACCTCAAGCGCCCAGCAGGCCTTGCCGACGAACAGTTCGCGACTTTTATCTGATACGCTACCCGCTTCTTCTTTACCGACAACCGACTTTGGCGACGAAATCGAGATGGCGCCCACAAGCTGGTCATCAAGCCAGAAAGTCGCTTACGAGTCCTGCGCGCCATGCATGACGAGCTAGGACACAGAGGTCTGTATGCTATCCGAGCCTCTCTTTTGGAGCGATTCTGGTGGCCACATGCTAGCGCCAACATTGCCTGGTACATCAGGACTTGCCACCTCTGCCAAATTCAACAAACGTGCCAAGTGCTCATACCGCCAACCGTTGCAACGCCAGCTCCCCTCTTCAGCAAAATTTACGTCGACACCATGCATATGCCCAAGTCTGGTCGCTACAAGTACATCATTCAAGGTCGTTGCTCGCTAATCCACTGGCCTGAATTTCGAACGCTTCAACGAGAGAATACCGAGGCGGTCGCCAAGTGGCTATTTGAAGATGTCATTTGCCGTTGGGGAGCGCTAAGAGAAATCGTCACGGATAACGGTGCGCCCATTATCAAAGCGCTAACTTACCTCGCCAAGAAATACAATATCCATCACATTCGAGTATCTGGCTACAACAAGCGCGCCAATGGCCTGGTAGAGAGACCACACTTTGATGTTCGGCAAGCGCTCTTCAAGGCAGTCGATGGCGACGAGTCTCGTTGGAGTGAAGCGACTTACTCAGTATTTTGGTCGGAAAGAGTTACCATTCGTAAGCGCATGGGTTGTTCTCCCTATTACGCGGCTACTGGCACCCATCCGTTACTTCCTGCCGACATTATAGAAGCGACCTACCTTCAGCCAGCGCCCAACAGTATCTTAGCGACTACCGACCTTATCGCCAGACGAGCAATTGATCTCCAGCGAAGGAAAGAAGATTTAGAGCGACTCCACGAGGTAGTCTTTAGCGCACGTCGCCAAGCAGCATTACGATTCGAGACCGAGCATAGCGCCACTATCAAAGATTACAACTTCCCGAGGGGCGCGCTAGTACTTATGCGCAACTCCAAAATCAAAACTTCATACAACAAGAAAATGCGCCCTCGCTATCTAGGACCTTTGGTAGTTATCTCTCGTAACCGTGGAGGCGCTTACGTGCTCTGTGAATTAGATGGTTCAGTCCTACACCGACCTGTTGCCGCCTTTCGCCTATTACCATATCTTGCCAGGGAACAAATCGACTTGCCGCTAGAAGCGCTAGATATCGACACCGCCAAGTTAAGAGAACTTGAAGAAACCGAATTATTGGACGATGATGACTTGCCGACTCTGATTGAAGAAGAAGAAAACGATTAGAAAAAACGATATTGATAAGCTCTCTTTGTTTCTATTACTTACCTTACTTATCTTTCTTGCCGATACTTACTGTACTATATTCCACAGACAATTCCTTATGTAATCAAGTCGCAGCGCTAGCGCGTCGCCAACGCTTAGCGCCCTGCGCAACTCTCGCCAAAGGGGTTTTTCGCTATGATGATTTACTGAGCGTTTCCCTTTTTTCTCAAAATTTGTCTAAGTCCCTCTCATACTACTCCTATCGCTAAAAACCCTATCTTAGAATGCTTGCCGCTTGCTTTCTCTTTACTTTACTCTCTTGGCTCCATGCTGTTGCGCTAACTTAGATTACTAGACTTACCCGTCCACTCTGCAAGGAGGCGGCAAAAACAAGGATATATCAAACACGGCGACAAAAATATGTACGAACAAAGCGGCCTATCTATGCTAAGGTCCGCTCAGTCACTTTCATCGTCCATCGGCAAGGAGCTATCTGACACTGGTAAAGAGGAGTCGCGCAAGGGAAGGAGGTCGCCCGGCAAAATGTGGTTGGCGGTTTGCCAATCCATGGCGGCTTGGCAATCGTTCTGGTAGTCGCGAAGAACGCGGAGGCTGCGGCCCAGGTTGGAGTAGCGCAGTCGTAGCGCCATAAGCTGCCCCCGGACTCGTTCCCGTTCTCGCTCCATTACCGCCTCCATCGTTGCCGCCCTCCTCGAGAACCTCTCCAACATGTCCCGCGGGTTGAGCGCCACCACCGGGTATACGAGGTCTTGCCCCAGCCAGTTGAAAGCGTCGCCAGCGACCGTTGGCTGCGGCTGGGGGGTCCACGCGGGATTGACCCTGGCAATCACGGGGCGCCTAGGCTCCAGCCCGGCAACGTCCTCGGGGTCTGAAACCTCCCAAGGGGCGGCGTTGCCGTAGGGAGGCAGCCACCGCCACTCAGGCTCTTCCCGGGTAACTCCTGCCCCCTCCTCTCCTTCCACTACCTCCCTTACCAATGCCTCTTCTTTGCCCCCTTCCCGCTGAGTCACCAACGTTTCGTCGGCCGCCAGATCCTCACCGCCTCCCGCTACCGCTACCGCCTCTTCTGCACCCATGTTGTCCTCCCCGTCCACGTCTTTGTCACCAGCCGTGGCCTCAGGCTCTTCCCTTGGCGGCGGATCCATTACCGCGTCATCCTCGTCGGGAAGCGGCAGAGAAGCCACTCGCAGATGGATGGGGGAGAGCAATTTGCTAGGCCCGGCTTCGGTATCCCTTGGCGGGAGGCGGCTAGCGGCAAGCGCCTTTTCGAGATCCTCCAGCTCCACGTCCTCGGGGGTGGGGGGAGGAGATTCCACTACCCGTGTGCGCTTAGCCTTGCCCTTCCCCTTTGCAGGTGAAGGGACTTGTCGTTTTGAAGGGACCGCAGTCCCTTGGCGCTCCCCAGCGCCACGAGTGCTGACCGTTTCGTTTTCGTCCCCTTGACGCGTCGGCAGCGCCAGGGAACTCTTGCTGATTGAAGCCGCGTCGCCAGCGGCCTGCCTCTTCTTCTCCCCCTCAACGAACTCCCGAGCCCTCTTGACAAGAATGGCACGCTTGAAGGTGCGCTCCACTACTGCGTCGGGAGCTCCACCGCGCTCGCGACTCTTAGCGCCGTCCAGAGTGCAAGCCCTCTTCAGCGTACTGCACCGGTAGCAAGGCTGGCCACCAGTGGGGTACCAACACCCCTCTGGGTCGTTGTCGGCCCAGCACTTGTCACACTATAAGAATGTTAGCATGAGCGGTAAGGAAAGTCAAACTACTTACCGCTCCTTGGGAGTCCTTGAACTCCCGTCTTGCCGCTGGGCTTGCCGTCTTCTTATCCTTCATCTCCGGCAAGACCACTCCCGCTTCCATTCCCTCATCCAAAACCGCCTCATCGCGTCGCGCCACCAGCAAGCCCTTCAGCTCTGCGTCGCTAAATGAGGTTTGCGTTGGCGCCTGCCAACTAGGCGGTTAGCAGAGAAAGTACCTTGGCGCGATAAACTCACCGTGTAACGAGGGGCGGCAGCCTTACGAGACTTAGAACGAGATAAACAAAAGTCGGCAGCGGTAAGAAAGCCTAAACTTACCTTCTTCTTCAATGTCTTCCCAGGCTTGACCAGAGAGCCCGATTTGCCTGCCGGCAGTGCTGGGCTTAGGGCACTGCCGGCACGGGAGTCCTTCTCACTTGACCCCTGCTTCCTACCAATTGGCGACTTCTCACTGACGACCAGGTCTTCGCCAGCGGCCTCTCGCTCCTCCAATGCCTTGGTCCTCTCTTTGGCGTCTTGAGAAGCCTCTGCCAGCACAGTCTCGCGAATTGCCGCCATCTCGGCGTCCACCTGCAAATTGGCGAGAGGCGCCAACACCTCTTGTTTACTGTGGGGGGATAACTCAGACCAAAGCTAAGTCAGAAGAATGGGTTAGGAATACTTACTCAGGCGCAGGCGCGCTTACCGTCATCGGCAAGGCGCCAGAAAGGATGTCTTCTAACTCGTCCTCAATAGTTGGGACGAGAAGAGGCGCCTAGGGAACTCAATCAGCTAGCGACCCGGCAGGCAACAAAAGCAACTTACGAAACGAGGAAAGGGCGCTAACCACTCCGCGCCACGATTGTCGACGTACCGCGCCCGGCACCACTCCCGCACCTCAATCTCCCAATCCCACCCAACGCCAAGTACTCGCACCTCATACCACCGCTCCAATAATTTCATCACGCCAACGACCAGATTTGCAGGCGCTTCCGCGCCAACACCCTCGATCCGCCGGATAAAGCGGTTCGCCTTGTCAATGTAGGCGGAGGCAGCGTCTTGAGCCTTGCAGGACGGTACTGGAGGCGGAGTTGGAATTCGGAAAGACATATTTTTTTTAATAGAGCGCCAGGTAAAGATGTGGAGGAGAGACGAAGTCCAAACTCATGCGCCAGGACTATAAACCAAATCTCAAGAACGCACGGGCCACTTGTCACAAAAACGGTAACGGTAGCCTTATTTGGTGACTGAGGACAGTCAATTTTTCAGTTGGGGGGAGATGATAGGACCCTATACAGGTTAGGTGCATCAACGGCAGGCTCAGCACCGGTTCCGGAAACCTTGCCGCACTCGTTCCGAACTTGGCACACGCGTTTTACCTATTTTAAGCCATTCCCGACGGCCGGACACGGCAAGAAGCAGATCTGATGATGACGCCAACTGTGGTTGGGTGCGCTGGACGTATACGCAGTACAACGCCGTCTCCAGCGCCTGGCGTACGGGTTTGTGAGGAGTCCCAGCAGGGTCCCGGTGTGCTTGAGCAGAGGTGATAGGGCGATGCGCTAGACGATAGCGCCTCGGATGCTACCTAGCAAGTGGTAAGCGTCGTAGTTTAGGAGAAGTTATAGGGAAAGAAACGAATAGCGCAGCATAGCGTGCCCGTAGGTGGCACCGTAAACGACGAAGACGAGATAGACGAAGCTAGCGCTGAACTTGGTGGCAAAGTCAGGCAACGCTAGCGCGATTTGAACGCTAAGTGTAACTGGGTGCTCAAGGGGTTACGATTTGTTGTTATATACATGGCAAGTAGCTAGTTTTTATACCATGCGCTACATTATTTCCAAAATAAGTCCATTGACGGCGCTACCAATTAGCGCCTCTCTTCGTGACTGTAGCTAACGGCCACCTGTCAACGGCGACCTGCAGCACATGGGTGACGGCGACCAACGGCGACTCTAAAACTACTTAGAAGTGGTACGAGTTTGCTCACTTTTTGATGTAATTTAATTGGCCATGCCATCCCAGGGTATGGTCGGGGAATCCTCGACAGACGCCGTGAGCGCTAATTCTGGCGCTAAACATTGTACCATCTTTTGATAGATTTAAATGTCGGGTCTGCGTGTATCCTGTCTCATCGTCATTGATTCTTTTAGACTTCTGATTGAGGTGCCTCGGTGATTGACAGCGCCAATTGCTAACTCCTTCCAGTACTGATCGGGGTTTGGTCAGAGTCCCCTCCCGCCGTTATGCTAGCGCTATGAGTCCTGAGTCTTCTTGGTCTTCAAAGTAACTGAGTGGAGTGCGCTGAGGGGCTGATACTGGTGATTGAGATGAATGGATAAGTCTTGCCATAGAGCGCCCGCGCTAGGGCTGCTCTGTACCCAAGGCTGGTCACTAGAGCCTTTAGTGTGTCAAGTGTTGGTCGGCCTATAATGTCCCTTGATGCGCTCAGTCCGAGTAGAAGCCTATCATCTCCCCCCAACTGAAAAATTGACTGTCCTCAGTCAAACGCCGTCGTTAATTTAACTGCGCTACGGTCCGTATAATGCCGCCGGCGCCTTATAAAAAGTCGTTTTCCGTACTTCACCTTCCCGTGTTTTCCTTCCCATCTTTCCAGTATGTCCACTTCTTTCGACGCCTCTGCTCTCCGCAATTTCCTGGCTAAGGCCTCCTATTTATTTGATCGCGCTAAGTCTGTCGGTCCCGCCGATGCGCCACAAACCGTCCCTGGTATTATGCAACTCTATCGGCGCTGGCTCGTGGTCTGCGGCTCCGACAGTTCCTGGGAGCAGGGTGACGAGGTTCGCGAGTGGTGCGTGGCCCGGTACCGTGAGTATGAGGGTGCCGATTGGTTGCGCCCTTTTGCGGACCTTTTCGTAAGTTTTCTAAGTTTGATTTTGGCGTTGTGGCGCTAAGGTTCAGCGCCCATACTAGGCTCCCTCCTTATCTGACGAGATCGACGCGTTGTTGGCTAGTACCGAGGTCAGCGAAGTAAGTCCTTCCTTCTCCTCCCCCCTTTTTCCACTGTTAATCCTTTATTAGTCGGTTGCCCCGTCTCCCACCGTCGCCAGTCTTCCTACTGCCCCCTCGGCCTCTACTGTTCCTTCTGTTCCTACCGCCCCTCCTTCTTTGACTTCTGTTCCGCCTCCTTCCATTCTTGGCAGCCCTTTTTGTGGCGCTGCTTCTTCCACTCGCCCTGCCCCAAGCGCTGCTTCTCCTGTCCGTACTGCCCCTCCCCATTCGGCCATCAAACGTATTGCCGTTTCTCGTAGCGAGCCATGACCCGGCCCGACGTGCCCAACTTCTCACGGTCCTCCGCATAATTTTGCCATTGTTATTAAACGAGCGCCTCCTGCTCGTGCTAGTTCTCCTCCCAAACGTACCGTGCGTTCTTTCCCTATCTTCCTTACTCCATTTTTCTGACTTCTCCCCTTCCAGATCAATCTCCCTGCTCGTGTTCCCCCTTTGTATGTCGTAAGTGCTTTGCTCGTTGTTGCTAGACTTTAGCGCCTAAATGTTAATGTCGATAGGCGCCTAACCAGACCATGTTCACCGACGCAGAGCTTCGCGACCTTTTGCGTCTTCGCCGTGATACTACCGTCATTGATACCGGCGTCCCGGCTGGTGTCCAAGTACTGGGCGGCAAGAAGAAGGTTACCGTTGCGCCCTTGGAGCGTCGCGCGTTTAGGGCAAAGATTGGCGCGGTAAGCACTGGTTTGCCCCTTAGTAGGTTTATGCCGTCGTTGACTTCTTTCTTAGTGTGACAAGTGTTGGTCTGAGAACGACCCTGAGGGCTGCTGGTTTCCTACCGCGTCTTTGCCTTGCTATCGGTGCGATGCGTTGAAACGAGGCTGCGCCTTCAACGGGATTCGTACTCGCGAACGTGGTAGGGACGCCATTATGCAAAGGAACTATGAGCGCGCGGTGTTGGTTCGTAACGCCCGGGACTTTGTGCTGCAGCAACGTGATCTGGCGGCTACTCACCAACCCATGGTAATCAGCGCAGCCAGCCTGGCGCTGCTGACTACCCAGGATGGTACTACCGTGGCGGCACCTTTTGCTCGCTCTCCTCGTCGTCCCGTTCTTTCGAAACGTAAGCCTGTTGTCGCGTCTCCTGGCAAGAGCCCTGGTAAGCGCCGCGAGCTAGCGCCTGCTACGCCTGTGGTTTTGTCTTCGACCGAGTCTTCTACGGATGAGGGGGAGGGCACTGAGAGGGATGCCGAGGGAGAGGATGATGATGAAGCTGAGCCCGTTGTTGATGCCGATGCGCTATTGGCGGTACGCGCTCTCCTGCTTCGCCTTACTCCCCCTATCGCTGCTAACCCTCGTCAGAGTGGCCCCAGTGGTAACCAGTATGCATTTTCCTAACTTCTCTTTTCTTCGCGTGCTAACTTCTTGACTGATAGGTCCCCCACTCCTGTTCCCGCCGTCGTGGCTATCCCTGCTGCCGAAGATGTCGTTATGTCTGACGCTGGCGCTACCCCCGCCCCCGAGTCGGTTGCGGCTAGCGACACTCCGGTTGCTCTCCCTATCACTCCGTCCCTTACTCCTCCCCACAGCTCCTCTTCTTTTCCTAGTAGTCGCGAGACTTCTGCGGCGCCGGAATCCGAAGGAACCCTGGTGCCGGAAGGTGAGCGTCGTCGCCGCTGGAGATACTTGCCTCCCTACGGCATCCATCTTTCTTCCGCCAGAGCTATGTCCCCCGGCGACGAGCGCCATGAGTGGACACCCCGTGCGCCTGTAACTGTCCGGGTACGTCCGTCTTTGTTTGTTCCCCTTTTTCTCCCCTTTTCTAACCTTCCATAAGTTTGATCCCTTTTGGACGCCCCCTCCCGCCATGCGAGTTTCTGGCAACGCCTTCCCTTGGCTCGGGGACGAGTTCTCCTATCCCGTTACTGGACGCCCCCTCCCGCCATGCGAGTTTCTGGCAACGCCTTCCCTTGGCTCGGGGACGAGTTCTCCTATCCCGTTACCCCTCTCCGTCCTTCTGCCGACCTTCGCCAGCAACTCCGTCATATCGAGGATGCGACCGAAGCCGTTGGTCACGAACTTGCCAACCTGCATCCTCGCGTTTCCACCTTAGCTCGCCGCGAGCGCCTCCTTCTCGAGCTTCATGACGATATTACAGCTGCGCTTGAGTGGCAAGCGAGTAACTCGATCCAGGACGGGGACTTGCTTCCTTTGGGCGATCCCGCCCTTCCCGAGTATGATCCGTAGTTGCCGACCCTTAGCGCTTTTAAACTTTTATGGACTTAGTCTTTTTGATACAAACTTTGTAGTGTGTGATCCTATAATAAACGCCTCCCTTGGCTTCAAATCGTCAGTTTGTAAGTAATCAAAAGAAAATAAGTAAAAAGGTGTGATCCTATAATAAACGCCTCCCTTGGCTTCAAATCGTCAGTTTGTAAGTAATCAAAAGAAAATAAGTAAAAAGGGGAAATGCTCAGTAGATCATCACAGCGCAAAAACCCCTTTGCCGATGCGGTCCAATAGCCATTACCGCGCCAGCCTAAGTAGAAAATAGGAACTGTCTGGAAATAAATAAGCGGATCCATGTAAGAAGTAGCGCGTATAAAGAAATAGAAAACCAGTGATCGCTTATGTCCGTTTAGCGCGGTTGTGAGTAAGCGCTGAACATCGAATGTCGATTCCCTTTTTGGAGGGACCCAGAATAAGTTAAGCACTTTTGATTGGCTAGCGCTCCTGTTAGGGTCCTGGCTCCTTGAGAAAAGTCCTCCCACGCTGTCGCTAATCGAAACACTTCCCGTGTCCTATAAATTACTTATGCATCAACTCGATTCCATCAGTCTTCGCGATGGCCACCCCGTCTGGTTGCGTGTGGACTCGAAGCTGTGATCGCGCCTATGTTACCATGGACCCTCCCACCTTTCTGGACCGGGCCACCTCGTTCTTTCATCATTACCCTCCCGAGGGTATTCCTAAGTTGGCCGACAAAGTAGTCAAGTTGAGTCGTCGCTGTCGGCTTCTGCGGGCTGCTTGTGAAATCTGGGGAGATGCGTCCCCGTTAACGCGTTTTGGTACAGAGGCTACTTGGAGTCAGGCTTTCCATGTGCGTGTCTTGCTATTCTTGGCGCACTCCTTCTGACAGTCGCCCAAATCCAGGAAATCGCCACCAAAGACACGGCGGATCATCTTCAACTTTTGATGGAGGAAACCTTCTGACAGTCGCCCAAATCCAGGAAATCGCCACCAAAGACACGGCGGATCATCTTCAACTTTTGATGGAGGAAAGCTATTACCTGGTTAGTAACTGAGCCATCACCTCTTCTTCCGTGTCTAACGGCTCCTTTCCCTTAGTCCCCTTGCAAGTATACCGGCGCTCGTCTCTTTCGTGGTCCCCTCGAGGGGCCGACAGTTGTTAGCAAGTGTATTCCTTGGTTCGGCCCTTCTTGACCTGTCGCGTGTTGTTTTTCTCCCCCCCCCCCTATAGTTTGCGTGAGGCGATCCCATCTTCTTCGCAGCGCCACCGGCCTAACATATTCCCAGCTTTTTGCTTCTCCTGCCGTTGTTATATGAAATATATCGTTGTTGTCGCGTCCTCGTGATGGTGCCGCATAAGTTCTGTTTCCTAAGTCCCTTCGACCCTGCATAAGGTCGCTAGGTATATATCTGAGATTTCCGGGCCTAGCGTTGTTAAGTTCTTTGGAATGCCTACTCCCTCTTTCTTTCTGTCGCTAGGTATATATCTGAGATTTCCAGGCCTAGCGTTGTTAAGTTCTTCGAAATGCCTGCTCCCTTTTTCCTTCTTGAAGATATCACCTCTGTCCCTCGTCCCGAGGTCTTAGATCGCCTCGAGATGTTCTTTGCTCGACTGCCCCCAGGCGGTATTCGCCACCACAACGGCAATATCCTGACCCTGATTCGGCGCTACCGGTTACTTCTGGCTATGGCCCAGGAGTGGCTCGTAGAGTCCGAACAGCACCCCAACGCGGTAAGTTTCTACCGTCCGAGTGATTAAGTACCTTCTTACGTGTCCTCCCAGCCTCCTATTTCGGGTAGCACAAAAAGCTTGGAGTACCTACTCCTCGAAACGGATAATGTTGTGAGTTCCTCTCCTTTTCCCCGTTCACACATTCAGGTTTGCTGACCCCAGCTTCAGACTTTGAAGTGGTTGCCCTTGCCAGATCTGATTGACGACGATGTTCGTGCCGCCACGCTCGAGCGCGTCATCATTCCTTTTACGCCCCTAGCTCCTCGCTTCGGAGCTGGAGCGCCTCCTGCCCCCATCCATGCGTCTCCACCCAGTTCCTCCGCCTTTCGCTTTGGAGCTGGAGCGCTGCCTGCTCCCTCCAATGAATCTCCTCCCGGTGATAGGACCCTATACAGGTTAGGCGCATCAACGGCAGGCTCGGCACCGGCTCCGGAAACCTTGCCGCACTCGTTCCAAACTTAGCGCACGCGTTCTACCCATTTTAAGCCATTCCCGACGGCCGTGCACGGCAAGAAGCAGATCCGATCAATGATAGCGCTGACGGCAGCAAGAATGACAACTGACAGATGGCATCAGTCACTGACGACAGCGCTTAGCGAGAAGCTTGATGATCTATCAAAAACTGACGGACAGCTTGGCGTTTGACCTTGGCGTCTGACACCGCTTACCGTCTCGATTTGGCGCCCAACGTCGCTTAGGTGTTCTGACAGACAGAAGGGTGATGGATTGATGGTTTAGTACCGCGATCTGCCGCCTGGTGGCGCCAAGGGTCCTCAAAGGACGGTAGGGATCTGAAACCATTGGAGCTACCCCTATGAAATTTTCCAGTTTACCGCACTTTGGCGATGGTTGGTCACTGGCGACGGTGAACTCCTTGTAGTATATATATTACTTACCGACTTGTACATACATCATCAGAACAATAGACCAGAGTTTCCCCCACTTACTTCAGTCTCACTTACGCTCAAGAGCTCATTTACGCTATGGTCAGCAACGTCAAAACTCATCGGCAGTTGCAGACGCTCGCCAACACTCGACATACTCACGCCTTGCAACTACGGCAGGCATTATCGACGCTTAGACTTCGCTAAGCATATCGTGCTCTTGCCGCTCACATTGCCATGTTCACTTACCGCATTTTCCTTAGGCGCTTTACCTTAGCGCTTGACACTTGCCGACCCCGTTACCGACTTTCCTCATTTTCATAGGCGCGTTCTCTGGGACCTGCCCGGGACTCCTCACATCACTTATAGCGCGCCCAACGCAAACTCTTGGTACGGTAACACTTTTGTTACATTCGTTGCTGACCAAACTTTGGGCGTCATCACCGGCTTCTCCACCTTTCCTCCAGGGACCTTTCCCTCTACTCCGTCGCCTATTCTTCCCCCTGCACCGCCTCCTTCTCCCGCGCATCTCCGCCGCAGACAGCACCCCCGGCGCTCTGAGAGATTTGTCAGGGGTCCTCGCCGTAGAACGTAAAGTAGCCCATAGATCAATTATTGCCAGATCCATAGCCTTGTATAGTATTTGTATAGTATGAAATTCAATGCGTTGTTGTTCCGTTCATAAGTAAGGTGCAAGGCGCTAAAGTCTAGCGCCCTTCCCCTTCGCATCCTATTACTGATCGGTTTCTTCTTCTGGTGCGACTTCGTCATTGTCCACAAGTTCGGTCTCCTCTAGCTCTCAAAGTTTAGCAGTGTCAACGTCTAGCGCCGATAAAGGCAGTGAAATGTGTTCGCGCGCTAAGTAGGGAATGAGTCGGAACGCCGCTACTGGTCGATGCAAAACTGAGCCGTCCAATTCGCAGAGTACGTATGCGCCTCCCCTATTGCGGGAAACCACTATTAGGGGTCCCAGATACCGAGGCCGCATCTTTTTGTTATGAGTAACTTCGATCTTGGAGTTGCGCATTAGTACTAGGGCGCCAGTTGTGAAGTTGTAGTCTCGGATCGTGGCGCTATGCTCGGTCTCAAATCGTAGCGCAGCTTGCCGTCTAGCCTGAAATACTACCTCGTGTAAGCGCTCGAGATCCTCCGTGCGTCGTTGTAAGTCTATAGCGCGTCTAGCGATCATGTTGGTAGAGGATAGTATTGAGTTCGGTGGGGGTTGTAGGTACGTCGCTTCCACCACGTCCGCAGGTAGCAAGGGGTGGGTGCCAGTAGCCGCATAGTAGGGAGAGCAACCCATCCTCTTTCGTACGGTAACCCGCTCCGACCAGAAGACCGAATAAGTCGCCTCGCTCCAGCGACTTTTGTCACCGTCGACCGCCTTGAATAGCGCTTGTCGAACATCGAAATGTGGCCTTTCTACGATTCCATTAGCACGTTTATTGTATCCTGAGACTCGGATGTGTTGTATGTTGTATTTCTTGGCAAGATAAGTGAGCGCCTTGACTATTGGCGCTCCGTTGTCTGTGACGATCTCGTGAAGGGCTCCCCAGCGGCAGATAACGTCCTCAAAGAGCCACTTAGCTATAGCGTCTGTATTTTCCCGCTGAAGCATACAGAACTCCGGCCAATGTACCAAGGAACACCTTCCTTGAATGATATACTTGTAGCGCCCTGACTTGGGCATGTGCATGGTGTCGATATATATTTTTCCAAATAACGGCGCTGGAGTCGCTACTGTTGGGGGAATTAGAACCTGACGTGTCTGCTGGATTTGACAGAGATGACAAGTGCGAATATACCACGCAATATCGGCGCTAACTTGCGGCCACCAAAAGCGCTCCAAAAGGTTCGCCCTTGTCGCATAGAGTCCTCGGTGTCCCAAGTCATCATGCATAGCGCGTAGAATCCTAACTCGATTATCCGGTTTGATCACTAGTTTATGGGCGCCCTCTCTATTTCGTCGCCAAAGTCGGTTTTCCACCATAAAGAAAGTTGTCGCATATCGAATGAAGGTGGCGTATTCCGTATCCGTAAGGTCTGATGGTCGTCGCAAATCCTGTAGCCACTTCCTAACCTGGTCCACTCGCTGATCTTCTGACTTAGCTTTGGCGCTTCGAGGTACCGCTGAATATGGCAGGTTCTGACTGTTTTCTCTCAAGGGTCTTGGTTCCTTGACTATCTTTAGATCGTTAGACGGCTTAGCGACGTTATAGATACTGGCCGTGTAAAAAGTTGATGACGCCTGATATGGTCGGGGCTGGTACGGAACAATAGGGTGAAGCCAATTTGAAACTGGTTGGTCTTCGCGAAGCGCCGGAATAGGCAGCTGAATGATATGCATGAAACCATGCAATCGATCGATCCAGTCGTCAAATACATCGTTGTCGCTATCGTCTAGCGCTTCATCTTCCGGTTGTCTGGGTCGCCTAGATAATCCGTCTGGCCCATGGAATGCACTTCTGACGTGTACTAATTCGAAGTGAAACATTAATATCGCTACTACCCAGCGGTTCATACTGGCCGACGGTTGAATATCAGGGTTCTGAAGCATTCCTTTGATGTATCGTGCGTCAACCTCGACAATGAGATTTCGTACCCCAATGAGGTACATGCGCAGCGCCTGAAACGATCGAAACAAGCCATATAACTCTAGCTTGGGCTGACTGTAGCGCGATTCTTGGTCGTTAAGGGTAATCGATCCGAAACGATTGTAGCGCCTGATTTTCCAGTTCGCGCTATCACACTGGCATAAGAAGAAGCCTTAAGGGTAATCGATCCGAAACGATTGTAGCGCCTGATTTTCCAGTTCGCGCTATCACACTGGCATAAGAAGAAGCCAACGGCGATATATGATGTGTCAACAGCAAGTATAATGGGATCGGCGGTAGTATAGTCAATGGGTACCAATGGTTTCGCTTCCTGTAGCGCCTTTACTAAGTCCTTCTGGGCATTGATTTGATCGGGTCCGAATTCGAAGGGGACCCCTGAACGGGTTAGGCGATTAAGGGCGTTTGCGCGATGAGAAAAATGGTGTATGAACATGCGCAGCACCCCTACAGTGCCCAAGAACGTGCGAACTTCCGAGAGGTTATGACAGACCCCCCATTTCTCCAACAGCGCTAATCGGCTCTTTTCTGGAATCCTGCCTTCTGGCGTGCAAACGTGCCCCAAAATTTTAAACTGCGGTGCGCAAAGAACGAGCTTGTGCCCTGAAAACGTCCCGCCACAATACTTCATGCGCTGAAGTACTCGGTTAACCAGTTGAAAGAATTCCCATAGCGCCATGCGAATATTAGGATTTTCCGGGTGAACTTCGGGCTTGCCATCTACCAATCGCCAATCCTTCGGGCCTTTAACTCCTACGTCGTCTATGAAACTGAGCACATGGTGGGGTATTTCGGGCTGTAGGATAAACGTAATATCGTCGTGAAATATCGGTACCGAGTTTGTCCATCCCATAGGAAGTGTGACTAGTCGTAGCGCCCCAAACGGTGTTTGAAATGTCGTCAAGTCGCGAGAGGAAGGATGGATTAAGCACTCGTCATAGCCTACGTACAAATCCAGGGTAGCGCCACATATTCGTCCCGCGAAAGATTCAGCGACATGATCGGGAAATGGCGGTACCCCTGAATGACGAATGGTGACTTTGTTTAGCGGTTCTAGGCTGTGAACTATACGTAGCTTCCCATTTTTCTTTAGTACGCAGAACCACCTCGAGCGGTAGGCCGAATTAGAAGGCTCGTATACACCTGCCGCTATCTTGGAGCGAATAATTTGGCAGACTTCGGCTTCGATGCCCGGGGGTATGGGTCGGTTATGCTCAGTCCAGGGCACGTGCGGTATTGTCGGTATAACCACTGGTGGAAAGAAGTCAGTTCTAAGTTTACCGCGTTCTGAGTCCTCCCATGCAAAAGCCTCATTCTGTTTTTGCATGATGTCGACTAGTACGTTCATCTCCTCCGTTGAGAGGAAGCCGGTATCGTGGGCGCTAAGAAATAGCGCCTTTCGTTCTTCTGTAAATCGTCCTGTTGGTTCAAAGGGTGGTGGATTCGGGTCGAGTTTTGGCAGGGTAGCCAAAGGGTCGCCTATTATTTTTCTTTCGATGCGAAATTCCTCGGGTACGGCGCTTGCTACCGGTTTTGTTTTAAGCGCTACAGGTTTATATTTCTTCTTGACCTGAACCCCTTTGCGCTTAGGGGTACTATTGTTAGCAAACGTATTATAAATAGAGTCATGGTTTCTAGCGAAACCTGATATCAAAGATTCTTTAGAGTCGGGAGTAGAAACGAAATAAGTGTCTGTTGAAAGGTTTTCAGTAATATCTGACGCCGTGAGGTATAAGTAGGATAACGCTTCGCTAGTAAGCGACGAAGAAGAATTCAAGATTTCATGGGCTAAAGGGGTATATGATATAAAGTTTACTTGCCCAGTCCGATGGTTATAGTCCAAGATAAGCGCTTCATCTCCATGATCCTCATCACTCATCTCCTCGATGGCGCCAGAAAACACTCGCAAGGGTCGTCGCTAACGTAAGGTCGCTTTCTCGGTCCCGGTTTCTGGAATTTCCCCCATGGAAACGTTGGTACCGTTCTTCTGACGCCCGAGTTAGGGTCGCTAATAGTTAGCGTCGTTTCGTCTTCAGACGTCGTCTTGACTACTGATCGGGCTAAGACGTCGAAGGGCCTCCCTAATAATAAGTCGTACGCAGGCGATCTAAGAATGTGTATTTGAAGGTAAAACGTAAGATCGCCAACAGCGCATGGCACGTTACAAGCCATTCCCAAGGATCGATCAATAGTGCCGTTAGCGCTTTGCATATTAAGAATGATGGTCGGGTCGTAAATGATGCCAAGCTCGTTAGCGACGTCGGCAGCCATTGAAATAATCTGTGATCTGCTGTCCACTATAGATTCTATCTCGCTTTTTCCATCAACTGTCAACATAATCGAGCGAATCGCGTGAGAGTCTTGGGCTACAGTGAGGACGGCGGGATCGTCGCTAGATCTTAGCGACTTAAGGTAAGTTTCGACCGGGTCAATGGACGTAGCTTCTTTAGGTGGCGCGGCCTCTTCTTTGATTTCCGACGTGACCGTCTCAGTTATATATGCGAATCCAGGTAGCGCGTCGTCGCATTCGTCCACCGCCGTTACATTGTTAGCTACGTTCCGTCGAGGGGTTACCGCTGTACGCATCTGATTCCTGACGTCTGGCGCCACACTGCATAGCTCCCCTACCGACATTGTGACTTGACTTTTCATAATACGATCGAATACTTGCTTAGATTTTTCTATGTCGTAGATTGGTGCCGTTGGTCGGTAGCCTCCTGCTGGCTTGTCTGGCGCCCCAAAGTTTCGATTGATAGGCAGAGCGTAGTTACCGGCAAGTCCTGAATATGGGTGTAGTGGCAGTTCCGTGCTAGCTGGTGCTTTGGCCGTATCAGGTGTGTCGTCGTTGATACTGGAATTCGAAGGCTTTGCAGGTGCTGGATCGGTCGTAGCGCCTGAAGGTCTATAGTCTTTCAACGGTTGCTTGCTCTTTTTAATCTCGACACCATCGAAAACCTGATTCTTTAGCGACTTTAGCTCCCTTTCCAACGTCTCGATCCTCTCCTCTCGTGACAACGTCGGTCGCTCGCCAACAGCGTTAAGCTGGAGTACTTCATGGATTAGCGCCTGTTGTGGAGTTGTTTCTGCCTCCGCTGCGGCCGTACTATTGAGATTGCCCGTCGCTAAGTTCCCAGGGTTTCGTCGGTGCCATTCATCAATTCTTCCCTGGAAAGTCCGGTGCTCGGAATATAGAGGGATGTTAGCATCCAAGGGTAGGATTATTTTACCATCGGCACCCCGACATGCTTTTCCTTGGCGTAGATACTGTTCAAGGATAGTGCAGCGCCCTCGAGTCATCGTATGTCCTGCCTCCCACAGAAGTGACAAGGGCCGGATTGCATTTTACCTCGTGGCGCATTAAGGCTAGTCGAGATTAACGTTTCCAATTTGCTCATAACGTTTGCGACAGCCGTGTTGACTGCGTTTTCCAGGTCCTCCTTCTTGACAAAACCTCCCTGATTGTTAGTTGCGCTAGGTGCGGGCGCCGCAACAGGTGGCGCCTTTCCTCCGTTATCAGTGCTAGAAGGTCGCTGGAAGGGGATGCCAGTATCCGTGCCTTTCAGTATCCATTTACCTGCTTCAAAGACGTCTTCTATATCGTAGGGTTCCTCAGGATGGTGGTCGGACTTAAGAATTTCTAAGCGACGAGCTATACGCGTCCAAAGTGATGTTGGAATGCCTTGTTGAAACAAGCGCCGTTCCTCGTTCCTGTAGAGTTTGCCATTCTGTACTAGCCATCTTGCAATTCGCTGGAAGTCTCAATAATAAGTAGATAGCGTGCCTAGTGTATAAATGCCCGTTGCGAAGGTATCCTGTACCAGTTTCTGGATTTCAAGGACGGTATAGCGCGTGGATTCTTCAGCGCCAGGGTACAGTTTAATGATCGCCTTTTTCCATTCCTCGTAGGTAAACGACCTTGGCACCGCCTCTCGTGTTAATCCTTGAAACTCATCCAGTCCTGTCCAGGATTCCGCGGTATCGTAGGAAACGTATCTGGCGGCGTATTCTTTGTTAATCCTTGAAACTCATCCAGTCCTGTCCAGGATTCCGCGGTATCGTAGGAAACGTATCTGGCGGCGTATTCTTTCATTTGTGTGTTGTCGGTAATTCGGCAGTCGCATAATAAATATTCCAATTCTCGGAAATACTGTGTTAGCTCGCGAGGTTTCGTCTCATCCCATTTTGGCGACGAGAAGTGGTTTCTTGGCGGCATACGCGGTGTGTTTGCCTGCTCCATACTAGCTGGCGTCGACGTCATGGTGGGAATAGTAGTGTTAGTGTCAGGGGACTCCTCATTCCTTTCTTCTTTCACTCTTTATTTCTTCACTCTCCTTTCATTCACTTCCTTATTTCTTCTATCATTCTCTCATTTTGCTGTTACTACTTTTTCAACACTATCTGTTAGTACTATTCTCAACCTTTGAGGTGCTCTGGTTCTTTAGCTATCACTCAGACAAGTGTGGGCCCTTCAGCACCGCTCCAGGCTGCTTAGATAAGCCGGAGTTTGCCTTTCTGACTTCTAAAGTCCGGAGTTTTCCTCCCTTGTTTGCACACTTGTTTGGTTAGTCAATTTTCGAGTTTTTAAGGTTTGTTGTACTGTACAGTTGTTTCCCACGCTTCAGAGGCCCCAGAAGCGTCCAACCTGGCACAGGGAATCCCCAGACTTGTTCTCTTTGGATCTCCCTCTGCCAGGTGAGTAGCTACTTTGATATTGTCAGTATATATTCTAATACACTTTGGATCTCCCTCTGCCAGCTGTGTGACTGAGCCACAGCCTCTAGAGGTCGCCCTTACAGTTAGTGGTAGTTTCGCTTGGCATGGTTGTAGTCGGTACTGGCTCAGGTAATTCTGAGTCGCTAGGTTCTGGCGATAATGACCTAGACAGCTCTTCCAAAGGAGTAAGCGGTGTATGGTTTTCACCTGCTAAGTATTCGAACGGTCGGGAAAATGGAAAGAAGCTTTCAGCCAAGCTATCTGGAGCGGCTTCAAGCTCCTGATCTAAAGTCTGCCTCGGTAGCGCGCCTGGTAAGTGTGGTGACTCAGTTAAGGTTTGTTCAAACGCGCTCTCCAATAGGAGGCGGCGCTGTCGCTGGGCTCGAGTTTCCGGTGGAATTCTGCCTCAATAGAACCCCTCGCGGTGGGCTCCAAAATGATGACGCCAACTGTGGTTGGGTGCGCTGGACGTATATGCAGTACAACGCCGTCTCCAGCGCCTGGCGTACGGGTTTGTGAGGAGTCCCGGCAGGGTCCCGGTGTGCTCAAGCAGAGGTGATAGGGCGATGCGCTAGACGATAGCGCCTCGGATGCTACCTAGCAAGTGGTAAGCGTCGTAGTTTAGGAGAAGTTATAGGGAAAGAAACGAATAGCGCAGCGTAGCGTGCCCGTAGGTGGCACCGTAAACGACGAAGACGAGATAGACGAAGCTAGCGCTGAACTTGGTGGCAAAGTCAGGCAACGCTAGCGCGATTTGAACGCTAAGTGTAACTGGGTGCTCAAGGGGTTACGATTTGTTGTTATATACATGGCAAGTAGCTAGTTTTTATACCATGCGCTACATTATTTCCAAAATAAGTCCATTGACGGCGCTACCAATTAGCGCCTCTCTTTGTGACTGTAGCTAACGGCCACCTGTCAACGGCGACCTGCAGCACATGGGTGACGGCGACCAACGGCGACTCTAAAACTACTTAGAAGTGGTACGAGTTTGCTCACTTTTTGATGTAATTTAATTGGCCATGCCATCCCGGGATATGGTCGGGGAATCCTCGACAGACGCCGTGAGCGCTAATTCCGGCGCTAAACATTGTACCATCTTTTGATAGATTTAAATGTCGGGTCTGCGTGTATCCTGTCTCATCGTCATTGATTCTTTTAGACTTCTGATTGAGGTGCCTCGGTGATTGACAGCGCCAATTGCTAACTCCTTCCAGTACTGATCGGGGTTTGGTCAGAGTCCCCTCCCGCCGTTATGCTAGCGCTATGAGTCCTGAGTCTTCTTGGTCTTCAAAGTAACTGAGTGGAGTGCGCTGAGGGGCTGATACTGGTGATTGAGATGAATGGATAAGTCTTGCCATAGAGCGCCCGCGCTAGGGCTGCTCTGTACCCAAGGCTGGTCGCTAGAGCCTTTAGTGTGTCAAGTGTTGGTCGGCCTATAATGTCCCTTGATGCGCTCAGTCTGAGTAGAAGCCTATCACCGATCAATGATAGCGCCGACGGCAGCAGGAATGACAACTGACAGATGGCATCAGTCACTGATGACAGCGCTTAGCGAGAAGATTGATGATCTGTCAAACACCGACAGACAGCTTGGCGTTTGACCTTGGCGGCTGACATCGCTTAGCGCCACCGATTTGGTGTCTGACACTGCTTAGGTATGTTGATAGACAAAAGAAGGATGGATTGATGGTTTAGCGTCGCGATCTGCCGCCTGGCACCGCTAAGGGTCTTGAATGGACGGCAGGGATCGGAAACAGTTGGAGCTACCCCTTGTAAAATTTTCTAGTTTACCGCTCTTTGGCCACTGGCGACGGCGAACTCTTTGTAGTATAAAAGTACTTACCGACTTGTACAATAACAAGCAGAATAGACCAGAGTTTCCTACTCCTCTCTCGTCAGTATCCCTTACGCTCAAGATCTCATTTACGGTCGGCAACGTCGAACTCATCAGCAGTTGCAGACTCTCGCCAACCTTCGACCTCTTCGCGCCTTGCAGCTACGGCAGGCATCTACGACGCTTAGACCTCGCTAAGCTTACCGTGTTCTTGCCGCTATCCTTACCGTGTTCACTTACCGCATCTTTCATAAGCGCTTTACCTTAGCGCTTTACACTTGCCGACACCCATTACCGACTTTTTCCTTTTTTCACAGACACGTTCTCTGGGACCTGCCCGGGACTCCCCCAACACTTTTAGCGCGCCCAATGCAACCAATTGGTACGGTAACACCATACCTATATTTGTTTCTGACCAAACTTTGGGCGTCATCAGCGTCTCTGAAACGTCTTATGCTCGGGATAAAGGGGAATGTTAGCATCTGAAGGTAAGACTAGTTTCCCATCCATCCCATGGCATGCTTTCCCTTGTTGCAAATACTGTTCAAGGATAGCACATCGTCCTCTGGTCATGGTATGTCCTGCCTCACCATAGAAATGGCAAATTCCTGTCTGTACATTGTTTCTAGGCACCAAGAGACTAGTCGAGATCAAGGTCTCCAGTTTATTCATGACATTAGCGACTGTGTTGTTAATGGTGTTTTCCAAATCCTCCTTCTTGACATACCCGTTGCAGTCATTGGCGGCGCTAGGCACTGGCAACTCTAGCTTGGGTGCCATTCCTCCATGGTCCACACCAGGTTGCTATAAAGATATACCTGTATCCGTGCCCTTTAATACCCACTTTCCTGCCTCAAAGACCTTTTCTATGTTGTAGAGTTCCTCGGGGTGATGGTTGTGCATAATGATCTCCAAGCGTCATGCAATCTTAGTCCATAACGAGGTCGGAAATCCTTGTTGAAACAAACGGCGCTCCTCATTCCCGTATAACTTTCCATTTTGGATGAGCCATCTTGCTATCCGCTGGAAATCCTGATAATAAGTTGATAACGCTCCTAGAGTATAGATCCCTGCCACAAAGGTGTCCTGTACTAGCTTCTGGATTTCCATTACCGTATAACGTGTAGCTTCTTCAGCACCAGGATATAAGTGGATGATAGCCTTCTTCCATTCATTATAGGTAAAAGGCCTTGGCACTGCATCATTGGTAAGTCCTTGGAACTCCTTCAAACCAGTCCATAATTTGGCTGTATCATATGAGACGTATCTGGTGGTATATTTCTTCATCTGTGTATCGTCAGTCATGCAGCAGGTGCATAGCAAATACTCCAACTCCTTGAAATACTGCGTTAGTTCACGGGGCTTTGTTTCATTCCATTTTGGCAATGAGAAGTGGTTTCTGAGTGGCATGCACTGATTATTCAGCTAATCCATACCAGTAGGTGTGTTTGTTGAAGTAGGAAGGGTGGTGGTGCTCATGTTACTTAGTGTCAATGTCGTAGGTACAGGCTCAATTAGCTCTGAGTCGCTAGGTTCTGGCAATAATAACCTAGATAACTCTTCTAGAGAAGTAAGCGGCATATGGTTTTTGCCTGCTAAGTACTCAAACAGTTGGGAAAAAGGGAAAAAGCTTTTGGCTAAGCTGTCTGGGGCGGCCTCAAGCTCCTGGTCCAAAGTCTGTCTTGGTAGCACACCTAGTAAGTGTGGTGAATTGGTAGTGCTTGGTTCAAACATGCTCTCCAACAGGAGGCAGCACTGTTGCTGGGCTCAAGTTTTCAGCGGAATTCTGTCTCAGAAGAACCCCTTGCAGTGGGCTCCAAAATGATGATGCCAACTGTGGTTGGGTGTGCTGGACGTATGTATATGCAGTACAACGCCATCTCCAGCGCTTGGCGTGCATAGTTGTGAGGAGTCCCGACAGGGTCCTGGTGTGCTCAAGCAGAGGTGATAGAACGATGCGCTAAATTATAGCACCTTGGAGGCTACCTGGCAGACGGTAAGTGTCATAGCTTAAACAAAGATATAGAAAAAAAGATGAGTAGCGCAGCGTATTGTGCCTGTAGGTGGCACCGTAAACGACGAAGACGAGATAGACTAGGCTAGCACCCGACTTAGTGATGAAGTCAGAGAAAGCTAACGCAATTTGAATGCTAAGTATAACTAGGTGCTCAAGAGGTTACGATTTGTTGTTATATACATGTCAAGTAGCTATTTTATATACTATGCGCTACCGTGTTTGCCAAGATAAAAGTCCATCTGCGGCGCTACCTCCTAGCACCTCTCCTCATGGTTTCCTCTAATAGTGACCTGTCAACAGCGACCTTTTGCACATGGATGACGGCGACCAACAGCGTTATGACTCACAGCAACCAGCAGTAACTCTATATTGACTTAGAATTATACAAGTCTGCTCACTTTTACTATAACTCCGATTGGCCAGGCTGTTTCGGAGTATGGTCAGAAAATCCTCGACAGACGCTGTGAGCACTAATGTCAGCGCTACTCATTGTACTAGTTTCTGACAGGTTCAGATGTCGGATTTAAGTATATCCTGTGCCGCTGTCATTGATCCTTTTAGACTTCTGATTGAAGTGCCTCGTCTAATGGCAGCACCTGCTGCTGGCTCCTTCTGGAAGTGATCAGGGTTTAGTTAGAGTCCCCTCCCACCATCGTGTTAGCACTATACATTTTGAGCCTCCTTCATCCTTGGGATAGGTGAATGGAGTGTGCTGAAGGCCTGGTAGCTGGTGGTTAGGGTAACTGGATAAGTCCTGTAGTAGAGTGCCAGAGCTAGGACTGCTCTATATTTCCAACTGGTCGCTAGAGTCTTCAGTACGTCAAGTGTCGGTTGGCCTATAATGTCTCTTGATGTGCTCAGTCCGAGTAGAAGCCTATCAATGCAAACAATCAATATAATATCAAGACTAGTGAATACAAGGAGGGGGCTACTTTATAAGTACTATGGGATTCTGGGATGTCTGGGATGAGTTCTGAGGGGCATTGAATAACAGAAGGGGACTGTATACTGGGGATTGCACGTGTGGGGCACGTGATCAATTGACACAGAGGTGAGCCATAATGCATGATGTGTGATGGCTGGGTTGAATGGCATGATCCAATTGTTGATTGCAGGATAGTGGTCGGGCCGTCAAATAGTCCTGGGGTCTGTGATGTGGGGGCTGTTGAGAATACTGTGTGATGGCAGGCCTTGATGCTCATGATGGTGGTGTCAGTGGTCATGATAGAGGTTGTGTCATGGGGTCAGAGAAGGGGCTCTGGATGGAGTTTTGAGGATGCTCTGAGGTAGTTCTGGGTGGGAGAAGTCATGACAATTGATCGCCATCATCTATGTGTGCCTGTCACTATTGACAGGTCACTGTTAACTATAACCACAAGGAGAGGTGCTAATTGGTAGTGCTGCAAATAGACTTATTTCAAAAATACAGTAGCACATAATATAAAAGATAGCTACTTTACATATACATAACAATGAATTGTAACCCTTTGAGCATCCAGTTACACTCAGCATTCAAATCATGCTAGCTTGGCCCAACTTTGTCATCTGGTTGAGTGCTAGCCTTATCTTTACCATTGTTGTCATTTGTAGTGCTACCTATAGGCACATTACATTGCACTATTCTTTCTTCTTTTAATATCTTTGTCTAGATTATGGTGCTTACAGTTTGTAGGTAGTGTCAGAAGCAGTATTATTTAGCATATTGTTTTATCATATCTACTTGAGCACACCAAGACTCTGTCAGGACTCCTCACAACTACGCATGCCAGGCGCTGGAGATGGTATTGTACTATGTAATGTCCAGCATACCCAACCACAGTTGGCATCATCACCGTGCCCCCTAAACTTACAAGAAGCAAAATGCCAGAGAAAAACACATAAAATACTAATAATAAAAGACATGCAGAGCCTAGCTGAACTGGCAGATATAAGAAAAGAACACAAAACACAAGACAAGAAAAAACTATGTCTTTCTAAAGTGCAAGTGAATGAGGAAAAAAGGCTGCAACAACTCACATAAGTGCAGCCTTACTGTTTAGCATTTTCTATGTAAACTAAGCCAGAAATGAAATCCTGATTTGCCAAATGAAAAAAGAAAGGCAGCTGAAAAATAAAAAAGATATAAGAGTTTTCAATCTTAACATAATGATACAAGAAAATTTAAGTATAAGGGCAACCTTTGAGGGCTATAGCTCAGTCACTCAGCTAGCAGAGGAGATCTAAAGAAAACAAGTCTAGGAATTCCCTATACCAGAATTGATGCTTCTGGAGCCTCAGAAGTATAGGAAACAACTATATAAAACAATAAAACTTTAAAAAACTCAAAAATTGTCTGAATAAATAGTTGCACAAACAAGACAAGAAAATTCTAAACTTTGAAAGTCAAAAAGGCAAACTCCAGCTTATGTAAGCTGTCTACATATAGTATTGAGAGGGCCACACTTGTCTGAATGATAGCCAAAGAACCAGACTACTTCAGAAGCTGAAAGTAGTACTAATAGATAGAGTCAAGAGGATGTCTGTAATTTAAAATAACATCTGATGTCAGATTTCTATTTAATGACTGAGACCTTATATCCTCCCTCTCTTATATAGGAAGCAGCTGCTATATTGGGCTATATTACATCAGCAAATAGACCTATGTGGACCTACAACCCTCTGTCCTTTAACAAGACTTTTTACTTTGCTGTTTTCTTGTTGTTACTACAAGCAGAATCTACAAGAAATAGCTTGGTAAGTATTTAATGTATCAGATACTCTCTCAGCAAGCTAATTCAATTTTTATTTCTCTAAAAGACCAGCCCTACATACAAACAATGCTGCTTTGAGGCTTTATCTTTGCAGGCCTCACAGGTCTGGTCACTTGATGAATTCTCTTTTTCAGAGCACTTCGAATAGTACTAGCAGGACCACTATAAGCCAGACCCTTCTTTAATAATGAAGGTCTTACCCCATTTTGTTTTGCAGATCTCCCACCATAGACAAAGGCACAACAAGTTAACCATGGTTATCAGCAAGATTCTTGCTACAGATATAAGTCAATATTTGTGAAAAATTATAAGTTTGTTGAATCCTATCTGTACGAGATAGCCTGGCTAATAGTGTGAATAAAGCACTATTGTTGTTTACTGGAGCAGCATATCTTATGTTGTGATTTGATACTGATGCTGCCACTGCAACTGCCATTTGGACAGGTTCTTGAGCAGAAGATACCTGTGGAGGGAGAAGATGGAATAAGAAGATCAAGGTCAGTGATGAGATCCCAAGATGTGGTCTGTACTCACATTTTTCTCTACAGGTTGCACATTTATGCCAATGTTCTCAGGCTCCTCACCGCTTATCTGGTTTTCTTCAACTATATTTGAATTATCTGCAGCATGCAGCAAGGATAGCAAGCCTTCAAATAAACGTGAGTCCTCTGCTCCCCAACTTGATCATTGTCTCATGGTCTGGACATTTAACTTCATTCTTTTTATTTAAAACTAGCTCAAGAGGATTACTATTGTCTTATAGCTTTCTGTGAGGCCTCTGCTAGAACAAGTATTTGTGTATTCAAAACATACTAGTAGTTTTTCCATTACTGTGGATGTGCAGGACAAACAATCTGTACAAATAGAAAATCTTTGAGAGACTGAATATCTTGCCCAAAGTAGGCAACTGTCTTTCAAATCAGGAATTTCTCTGATATTAGCAGCTACAAAAATAGCCTCAAAATTAACTCAAAACAGCATGTTTTGTTTTCAACTGCATAATTGAAGTAATAGTAACTATTACAGGCTATAACTATGAGATAAACACCTAATTTAGCAGCAAAATTATAGCAAAATAATTGATCCATAAAAAAATTTTAAGCCTGCTAAAAGGGGTACTCTTCCTACCCCCTGGTATGCAATTCACTATGTGATGCCCTTGGATAGAGTTGAAATAATAGAAGCAGTAAGGTGAAAGAATGAAAGAAGAAATTAAAAAATAAATGAAGAGAGAAGGAAGGAATAAGGAGTGAAAGAAGAAAGAAATGAGGAGTCTTCTGACATCAATGACCAGTTTCAAGATATTTCCAGAACTTTGTCACTACTCACAATACATCACATGAATATTCACCAAGTTGATGAACTGCTGATCTCAAGTCTAGGAATTCTCTATGCCAGAACTAATGCTTCTAGGGCCTCAGAAGTATAGAAAACAACTGTACAGAACAACAAAACCTTAAAAACCTCAGAAATTGTCAAAATAAGTAATTACATAAGCAAGGCAGAAAAACTCCAGATTTTAAAAGTCAGAAAGGAAAACTCCTGCTTATATAAGCTATTAATAGGCAGTGCTAAAGAGACCACACTTGTCTGAGTAATCAATGGCTTTGTGTACTCAAGAAAAAAGGTAGATTGCACATTGTTCATAGTTTGGAATTGCTAAATAGGATCACTATATAACACTCTGGCATACCACTCTTTCCCAATTGTGTTGCCAAGTTCTTTGCTGGAAAAATTTGTGGCACTAACAACCCAGCCCACAAACCATGGAAAAACTGCAAGTATGGACCCTGTAAGCATCTGAGAGACATTAGATGTAAAAATTCACATAAATGTGGAGCCACAGCAAAGAAAATGCTAGGAACGCTGGGCAAAGAATAAAATTCAGCAAAAGGTGACATATCTCCTAGCCACTATTGGGTGGAGGACAACAAAGGGGAAATAAGAATCCCTTTCAAAAAAGAATGTAAGACAAAGAATTCACTAGGCCATGGATTCCAGGTCTTCGACTATAGACAGAGAAACTCAGGGGGTATAAGCGTAATGGGTATGGCACATGAGCATTGCCCTCCAAATAGGGTAACAGTCTACACAGATGGCTCATGTGAACACAATGGCTGCACAAATGCCAAGGCAGAGGCAGGGGTATGGTATGGGAAAAACAACCCATGAAATGTAGCATCTGCTCTGCTAAAAGATATAAACCAGTCTAACAACTCCAGTAAAATAATGGCACTGCTCATGGCAGCCAACAACACACACACCATGGATGTCCTGGAAATCCACAGTGACTCCCAAATAACCATAGATGCCCTGACAAAGTCTCTAGAGGGATATGAGGACAGGTGTCTCTACTGCAAGTGACAGCATCTAAGCTCAGAGCAAGAGTGGGACCCTCGTGTTTCCTCAAAGTAAAAGGACATAGCTGACAGTGCAGATGCACTAGCCAAGAAGGGAGTGAGTAAGGATTATACTGGATTAGACTATATAAACCCCATACCAGGGTACTACTATGAGGGAGCAATGTTACTGAAAGCTACGCAGGCACTACTATACAGAGGAATCATTGATAAGAAGCCCACCCCCCTAAGGCAGAGCATCACAATAAATCTGGACGTAGCAAGATGGGCCATAAAAGAGAAATCTGGACATCTACCAATGGACAAGAGAATATGGTCATCCATTAAAAACAATAACCTCACCAAGGAATATAGAGCTTTTGCATGGAAAACACTCCATGGCACATATAAAATAGGAGAATATTGGGACAAGATCAATGGCTATGAATATAGAGGTAAATGCCAAGAGTGTGAGACGACAGAAAGTATGGAGCACATACTTACCAAATGCAAGGCATCAGATCAAGATGAAATTTGGGACCTAACAGAGAAGCTCTGTAGGATGAGAGGGTTAGAGTGGGAAAAACCAAGCATCGGCTATATCATGGGCTGCCACCTTATCACACCAAGATATATTAAAGGGAAGATGATCAGTGCCAGGAAAAGAATGTATATGATCACGGTCACTGAGTCTGCCCACCTGATCTGGAAGCTGAGGTGTGAGTGGAAAATCCAAAGAGGCACCAACCCTGAGAAGATACACACAATGCAAGAAGTCAGAAGTAGATGGAAAACTATGATAAATAATGGAATAAAAATAGACTGTCTCACCTCAAATAGTAGTAGATACAGAGACAAAGCACTAGAGGAGAAAACAGTATAGGATACATGGCAAGGAATCCTACCAGAAGGACTGAACCTGCGATATGCATGAAAAGCAGTAAGCAGAGTTTTAGTGGGTATGGGTACTGAACACCCTCCTGGCCAAAATTGCTGATCCTCTGGCTGCAAGAACTGACCAAGTCCCACATGACATGCATAAAAGCATTTTCCTGTAATGGGCTGCAAAACTTTATGACTAGACTCTAAACCTCATTAATTTTTTCTAGAGACTAGAAGCTAACTGTGTAGATACGTACTCTGCCCTATGGTGCAGTCGACAGGCCCCCTCAGATGACAGGTCACAAATGTCACAGTACCTCTGATTATAGCCAAGGCCTGCCATTTCAGGATCCACCTCAAGTTGTCAAAATCACATTTGTGCACACTATTACTTTATGTCTTCTGATTCCAACTATTCCCCCACTCCACAGGGCAAGTGTTGTCACTGCACATTTGATGCTTTTTGGATGTCATGTTTGTTGTGGAAATGAACAATCTCACTTTAAGTAAGTATGTCTTTTTTGATCACCATAATCTCAATAAATAAAAGACATTTGATTGAACAAAGTCATGTGTCCTTGACGCATCATGTTTGTTACTATGTTACTATTGTGATATCTACCTATGCTAACTAATAGCTAAGGTTGTATTACTAGAATACACCTTGGTAGACCTATTGTAACTGTATATAAAATCGAGTCCATTGGAAAAGTCAAATAGCAATGAATCCTCTACTCAATACAAACATTCACATGATCCGTCCATGTTTCCACTGGGCGGTGGCAGGCATCATGCACAATGGTGAAGAAGCATGTAACCTTTTCCAAGACAAGAACCCATAAGAGCTGGTGCCCGTTAGTGGATGGAAGGTAGATGTCAAATGCTGAATAGATGCTAAGGCAGTAGACATGCTGGATGGGCTGGATGCATGAGTAACAGTGCAGATGGAGGCAACATTGATGCGGGTGTGGGATGTGGTTGTAATGTGAAGATCTTTCTTTTTTAGCCTGAAGCATGTGCACACAGCTGAGTCTGCTCAATCAGGATAGCATCGATGTTGATAGCTGGTGTTGGACAAGAACCACTGACTGAGTGGTCTCAGAGGCTTCAAATTCATGGGAACATGTGGCCAAAAAGGAGGAACTTGGGATGTCATGGAGTGATTGTTTAGTTGGTGTGTTGGTTGGTGTGTGGATTGGTATATGAAACCTCGCATATAGCGGTAGAATGAAATTGAGTCTATCAACGGCAACAACAGTCCAGTCCCTTGTAGCGGCCAGAACAACCAACAAACAATACCAGAGCCCACTCTCGCAAGCGGGGGTGGGGTGATGATGGTGGTTGTTGTTGTTGTTTATTCAGATCAACAAAAGAATCATTTGTAGTCCGCTGCGGCATTGTACGGCAGAAGTGAAAAACGCGTGACAAACCCTCAAATTGTCGCTGAGAAGGGACTCGATAGTTTCCGCATATTTTTCTTCAGTTCAACCTCGTATGTCTTACAATACACAGTTTAGGATGGACTAGTAAAAAATCTCATGAGAGAGAGCCATAATTGCTGCTACATCAAAAGGTCTTACAATACACAGTTTAGGATGGACTAGTAAAAAATCTCATGAGAGAGAGCCATAATTGCTGCTACATCAAAAGGGGGGCCTGTCAACTGCACCGTAGGGCATAGTAGCAGCCGTTAGAACCACCAAAAAAAAAAAATTGTGACACTACTTTGTGAACTGTCAGTAGCCTATAGTGGTACCACCAAAAAAAAGGAATAAATGTTTCTTTGAAAATAAGCATTGAAATATGTGACTTGCTGATTTCTGTACTTTCATTGAGAACTTTCTGCTTTTTCTTGATATTTCCTCAAAAAGCTCGAGAAAACATGCAGAAAGAAGCAGGTTAGCTTTCAATGCTCATTTTCTATAGAAACATTCATTTCTCCTTCATCAAGAAATACTAAAGAATGGTCAAAAAGTAACATTTTCTATTGTAAAACAGCTGGGAAAAAGGTACATTTTTTCTAACTATTTTAGTGAGAAAATGCTCATATACATGGAAGTGTGAATGACGACGTATATCTGATTGCCGTTTGATGGCAAGGAACATGATGGGAACGGGTGCGGATCTCGGGTGGATACCAGTCATTAGCTACTATTCAGTAACGTTTCGTCTGAAAGAAATATCTACATAAATAGTCATCGGTATTGCCGCTAGAAAAACAACGTTCCAGGCTACTTAACATAGATGGGAGGCTAGCGAGCCATCGGTGTTTGTGATCAGGTGCAAACTGAAACATATTAAATCACTACTGCCCACGGCAGCTTACAAAAATCGATTTGATAGAAAGGAAAGAACAAGGACCCATAAGTATACCGAAAGGTCAATTACCACTCCATCCTTTAGGCTACACGGTACGTTCCTGAGCAGAAATTCACAGATGAGGCCAAGTGCACTTACTTTGACTTCATCTCCAAGCTTTCTTACTAGAATTGCCGGGCGTTCTGCCGTTTTTAATCCTGCTTCTCCTTCATCCCAGGTATAGCTGACCGCAATTGCAAGTTTTGTCCCGTCACAATTAAATGCAAGCGACGAGATAGGATTTGCAAATTTCGGATACTGACGCAGTCGCTTTTTCACCTTGTGATCCCATATAGATACCGTGGCATCTGAACCAGCGGATGCGAATGTATTATACCTGGAGTCATGTCAGGAAAAGGCAGATGAAAAGACTGGAGAACTGACATAGGGTGGAATGCGAGGGCATTAACTGGCCAAACGTGATCAACGTCATTGATAGTTTGACGATGACACTTGAATGCATATTTCCTTTCCTGTACGGCTGGAGAAGGGTCAAAATATTCAACCGCGATACGGCCTTCTACGGAAGCAGTCGCGTAGCCTGATTACACAAAAGTACGTCGTGGTGTGATCCAAGATGTAAAGAGAATTTGCCATACCTTGGCCGTCGGGCATACATGCCAAGGATCTTGTCATGAATTTGAGGCTGCTTTCGCGTTGTTGCAAAGGAGCGTCCATTCTACGGACGTCGTATATGTTAAATAGTCGACTAGCCATGGCTGCGACCAGGGTATTGTTAACAAGGTCAATTTGATATACACGTTCAGGCGTGTCGTGTGAGGATTGTTGTGGGCTGCTTGCGCGCGAGTCCCAGAATCTAAGAGTACGGTCCCAGGAACCAGTTATGAGGACATCTGTAGGGACATCAGTGGCATTGCAGAGATCAAGGCGAGAAGCGCACTCGATTCACGCAAATAGGCCATGGTAGAAATAGAATCATTATGGGCACCAAGATTGCGCATATTTTCTGAACCAAGATCCAACCTACACTGTATATCAGCTAATGCTCTGAATAAAAAAGGGACTGTGCAACACACTCTCGGATTGAAGTATCTAGGCCTCCACTGAAGGCATGGGTGGCATCTGAGAAACAGCACGCTAGAACTGGTGCTCTGTGGTCGAACTTTGCCTTCGCCTCGCCTTCATTTCCTTCCTTGTCCCCGACTTCGTACAATCTGACGGTCTAATAGTTGGGCGTGAGAACATCAATTGTTTCAGCAGAGAAAGGGAACTCACTGCATCCCATGATGAAACTAATAAGCGATCAGGATTTGTGGGAGAATAGCGAACAGAGGATATGCTGTCGAATGGAGGAGAAGCAAGCGTTATCTGGTCGTCTTGATACTCATTAATGAAAGCAGAGGTTGAGCTTAGGAGGCACATACTTACCACTCATTTCTTGTTCGACGACTACACAAGCTAGTCTGAGTTTGAATTAACCAATGACTTTTCGCCATTCAACCCACCCTAAACTCCTAGCACATCGCCGACCACGACGTCAAAACATCCCGCTCATCGCTGGCCACGACGGGCTCATTATCTTCCCTGTTTCTAATTGTTCTGCAAAAATCTCCCCAATGTCCGACTCTTTTGCTGATCTTTGGAATTCATCAGCCCCTCCTAAGTCGCAACCACAAAAGCTCGGATCAGTTTTAACAAGGAATGCCTTGAAACCAGTTCAACCTGATGTGTTTTCGTTGCTATCGTCGGCAGGGTCGTCTAACCACAGTTCACGGTCGATGTCGCCTGTTGTCGCTGGGGGTCCATCCCAACGAACAACTCAGAATTCTGTCACGACCTCGTTATCTAACGGTGGCGATGACGCCTTCAGCAGTCTGCTAAGTGGTTCGCTAGTGACAAGCACTAATGGTAAAACCGGGATGACCATGGCTGAGAAAGCAGCAGAGGCAGAGCGGCAGAAGCTGGGAAATCTTAGTGGCCACGAGCAGATAATCAAGCCAGCAGCCACTTCGAACGTTTGGGATGGGCTTGATAGCCTTGCAATTGCCAGTACAAAAACTGTGCCATCATCGTCTAAGCATCAACAAGCAGTATCCATCGATGACTGGGCCCCCGATACACTAACATCACAAACAGCTAGTTTTACAGGTCCGGCAGAACTGGCCTCTCCACATGCGTCCATAGTTATGACACAGGACAACGATTGGTTAAATGAATTTGTAAACGAACCCATGTCCCAGCTTGAGCCTCAAACTATCAGTGATCAATTCAAGTCCAAGCTGCCATCGTTGCAACATGCAACCTTCGATTTTGGCGATCGCCAAGACACTTTCTTGGGAGACGATTTTAACTCCGAGGATGATATTCTTGGTGCTTTAAGTAAACCCATTGACACTCTTCCGAAACGCCGATCTCTTTTCGTGCGTCTTTCACTTATGAGATTGTTTGAATGGATGACCGAGTACATTCTAGTCGCAAAATGGTTCAACCTTGCCAGAAAGTTCGACGCAAATTGAGGGAACACCCTCATCCAGATCTGTTTCCCCGCCCCCGCACATACTTGGGCAGATTGTAGAAATTGGTTTTTCAGTACAGCAAGCTCGCAACGCCCTCGCTGCTACAGATACAGGGCTTGATGTTCAGGCTGCATTAGAAACATTACTGGAAAATGGAGTAGCGTCTGGCGCCCCTACTACGCAATCTTCAATCCAATCACCTACTTGCAGCCCTGCGCTACGTAGTGCTTCACGGTTGGTGTCCCATGATCGTGAACGAACTATAAATTCTTCCGCAAGCTCTCAACAGGATATCCGGGAGCAGGCGGACAAACTTATAACCCACGCAAGCGAGATTGGGATGAATATGTTCAATAAGGCGACTTTATTCTGGAAGGAGGGCAAGGAGCGCGTTCAGAAGGCGTATATTGACCGGACGGCGGTAGCGACTGGGTCGTCGAGTGGGCGGCCTAGATGGATGACTGAACAGGTGTCACAAGGCAATGAGATTCCACGGCAGAAGACATCCGGGGGCCCTGGTGCGCCACTTTTTGGTGAAGTTAAGTCGACGCCGCAGCCAAAAGAAGATAAAGTACCAGAAATCAAGCCTAAGCCTAATGCAACGGATCTCTTTTCTGACAGACAGTCCATTGCCTACGTTTCGCCCTTCCGCCGTCGCATACCTGCTGATATCTCTACGCCGCGCAATATCTCCCCTCCTGCTCGTATTGCCGTACGTCAGCCTCCGCCTCTACGACAACGAGTCAATCTCGTTTCTGCCTCGCCGTCAGTGCTTTCCACCGCCTATGAGCACAAAGAAGCAGGATCAGCAAAGTTCAAGCTTGGACAGTACGCAGAGGCTGAAAGGACCTATACCTTAGGCATCGATGTGCTACCATCAGGGCACCTACTACTCGTGCCGCTCCTCAACAACCGTGCACTGGCAAGGCTGCGCATCGGCGATTATACCGGGGCTGTTGCTGATTCTGGGGCTGTATTGGATCTTATTGGCGCTGGCTATCATCCTCAGCGCGAAGAAAAAGTGGTAAGGGAGGAAGAAGGCGCGGGTGTTGATCTCGGTGACGCGCTAGTGAAGGCTTTAAAGCGGAGAGCAGAGGCATGGGAAGGAAGGGAGAAATGGGAAGAGGCTACGAGGGACTGGGGCATACTTTCGGGGCTGGAGTGGGCTGGGCAGAAGGTGAGAAGCGAGGCAGCAAGGGCGGCGGGAAGATGTAGGAAGATGGTGGCACAGAAGAAGGAGACTGGAACAACGATATCCAAACTTTTGACATCCGAACCAAGAGCTATGGCCGTCAAACCTGCTTCACTATCCCCGTGCTCTGTACCCTCTCGGGCGTTAGAGAATTTGCGAATTGTGAATCATGCCGCGGAGGCAGAGGACCAATTACGACATGAACTTAAGGACACTGTCGACGCGAAGCTCCTGGCATGGAGAGGAGGGAAGGAGACCAATATCAGAGCATTGCTAGGGAGTCTTGATACCGTGCTATGGCCTGAGCTTGGCTTGCAAAAGGTCGGAATGGCAGAGCTTGTGATGCCTGCTCAGGTGAAAAACAGGTATACAAGGACAATTGCAAAACTTCATCCGGACAAGGTAAGCCATTGAGGTTCTTCCACGGTCACTTGCATGGACACATCAATATCTCGTATCTAGCTCAGCTCGGGAAACACAACTGTGGAACAAAGGATGATTGCTAATGGTGTTTTTGGGGCACTAAATGAAGCGTGGAATGTATTTAAACAATAGAGTTGGGTCACTGATGTGCAGCACCATCGATAGTCTTAGTCAATTTCATAACTGCCAGACTTCGAGGTTTGGATATACTTTTTTTCTGTACAAGGCTAGGTCTACACTGACAAGAGGGGATCACGTGAGCTATATGACATATTAAGTTTTTTTTTCTTTGGAAACCTGACCTTTTGCCATACAGTCACCTCTATCATGATCCATTGGGAGTAAAATCTATACTCTCTGAAACTCCATAGATTTTGTGTTGACTGGCTTGATTTGCAGAGAAATGCAACATTTTCTTGCAAACTTAGCATGCCCAATGCAATTATAGGCTAAGTCACTGTATTTGTGACATCACTCAGCTATGTCATCAAATTGGAATCCACTGTGAGGGAACTTTAGAGCAGAATCACCAGAAACTCATCTCCAAAGAAAGCACCATCTGCTAGAAAGTTAGAGCACTTTCCAACTGCCAAGTCACATTTATTCTTACAAAGAGAACAAAGCAAGCGTGATGGATACTGCTCCGAGTCAAAGACCTTGTTCTTTAATTGTCCAAATGCGCACCACGAGGCACTGAGGAACCATTTCGAGTCATTCCACACATTTACTCGTGTCACTACAACTCCCATTTTGCTCAGAGTCAACAATGATACTCATTGCTGCTAAAATTGATAATGACAGTCCTGATAGTAAACTGGTATGGAGATGAAGTATGGTCCACGTAAATATGTTGTGATTATGAAATTGAGATCGGACATTAGCCCTGAAGGCCTGATCAGCCGAGAAGTCCAAAGGAAAGTGTCTACAAAAGAGAAAATTAAGATTATCAAGTCCAAATACTAGATATAATGTACCGGGAAGCCAAAAGTATATGAAAGACACAGAAACTCAAGTCTGTCCAAGCAAAGCCCTGTCAATCGCTGCGTTGATAGTGGCTTTGCGCGTTGTCAAGTCCGTACCAAAAACTCCCTCTAACTGACGACGGATTTCGCGTTTAGTAACGGTATTCAGGTCTGCACCACGAAGAATATCTTGGACAGCGCGGTCAATGTTCACATCCGTTGGGGATCCAGGCGTATTCACATTGTCAGGACTGGTTGTTAAAGGGATAGGCATCTCGAGGTAATTTGTCACAGGCCGTGATGGTGCGGGTTGATGGAGCATGCTACCGGTTTCTCCCATACGGAAATTAGACTGAGGTGTATTCCGGCCTGAATTATACCCTGGTGGGGGATGTATCCCCACCTGAGAAGGTGCTGGAGAATAACTGCGCGGATCGTAATAAGTTTCGCGGCCATATATTGAAGCAGTGTGGGATTCGGCATATCCTTCTCCCTTCGTTTTCGTAGGAGGTACCCAAGAGCCAATACTGTGATTTGACTCCTTGTCCCAGAGCTCGTTTTCCTGTAGAGATAATCAGAACAATAATATGATACTATACTTGTGATGAATCGACTCACATAGTCAGTCCATGATTTAAGAGGTATAGATCGAGGATCAAACTTTCCCTCGTCCTGAAAAACGATAGACCCAGAAGTAGAAGATGAGGTAACGGATACGTACGTGGACAATCAGTTTTTTGCCTGATTCACCGAGAACAACTCGAGTCTGACCCCATGAAAAGTCATCCATCCTCCAAAACGAATATAAAGGAAGGAAGAAGGAGAAGGCAGGAATAGCAATGATGTAGAACGCCATCCATCCGATCATATCCCATTTACGCCTCAGAACGAAGACCGCCGCTTGTAGACCATAGATCGCCCCAATCAGAATAAGAGCCAGTTTGGGAATAGGCTTGTCTTGCCCGACAACTTGGTATATCAGGTAGGCAATCTGTCCATTGATAAGTAAACAAAAGCGGCTCCCCCTGGAGGGATGGAGGGGAGACGTACATAGAGAACCGTCACAGGCTGCGTCAAAGTAGACACCAGATCTATCATGACGATAAAACGCATAGAGAAACAACAAAATCCGCAAAGTTGCTCCAAGAAGATCAACTCTCCGAGATTGTGGACTGTGGAGTTGATCCAACGACGGCGCTGTGACAACAAGACCTTCCAGTCGTCAGGAGCAACGGTGTAGGCGTGCGCATCCCGGACAAATTGGGTTTTAAATAATGGGAAGTGTTTGAGGAGGAGTGTCGTTAGATATCTGTCCTCTCCGAGATGAAGTAGATTCTTCATGTGCAAGGTATCAACCCGATTCTCAGAATAATCTTCAATTATCTGGTTGGATATAAGGAGTGGTTTGTGTGTATCTGGAGACCGGAGGCGATAGAGCGTGAAACAACCAGGAAGGCATGTAACAGAACCAAAGAGGCTCTCAAAAGCTTTTGCCATGTGGTGAGAGATGAAATACTCGTACACCTATTTTCGCATGATCAGTAAAGCTAGGTTTGGACGGACTTACAAGCGCTTTTACCTGCATCATCGTAATCAAAGATTGCTTGGCGTTGGCTAACTCAGTTTCCCCACAAACGCCCAAGAGTTTCTTATCATGTATCATCCTAGTTTACGGAATAAGTACTGAAGAAATAGGCAGGTAGATGAGGTCGGCTTACGCTGAGATAAGTCTATTGACCGAGAAAGGATCGACCGTTGTATCAGCATCAATCATGAAGAGATATTCGTAAAATGTCGGATTGACACCGATGACATTCTTGATTTGGTGGTACATTTCTAGCTCCAGTGGATTCATGGGGGTGTTGAAGTGCACCTGGAAAACACATGTGTTAAAAGCCAACCCTGAGCATTTACATTCGCAAACTACCTTATTCAAAAAGCGCATAATTAACATCTGTGAATCTCGTTTGCCGCGGTTTCCAGGTCGTGATCTCTCTGTAGGCTTGCCAACTTTGACAACGACAAGATACGGGACGACATGACCTGCGCATTCGTACAAGCCAGAATAAACTTTGCCCATGTTATGCTGTTTCGCTCCTTCCCCTAGCGACAAGAAGCTGAGGGGCTCCGGATCAAGGTTAGGATCCGCACCAAGTATGTCAAGCACAATCCTTGGAGTAGGGCGATCATTTCCCGAGCCCACAATCATACCGTCACATATGACTAGAAGGAGTTTCCGCTTGTCGTCGTACTTCAACTGCGCCAGAGAATCAATCGTTTTGCGCAAAGATGCGTCACCTTCCGTATAACAAGGTACTTGGCAAATAACGAACTTGTCATGATCCTCGGGAGCGCGCGGCGCAGAAAAGTTAATCGAAGCCAGAAACTTGAAGCCAATGACGGTAATCATGATAATTGATAAACTGAGTAAAAGGTACGTGGAAAATTGGCATTGGGTCGAGTTACGATTGTCGACTTGACCGATTGTAAACAGATTCCGAAGGCAAATTTTCTGGCGGGCAAGAACAACGGAGTCGATCGCCAAACTATCGAGCTGTTTCGTAATGTCTTTGCCTGCATTGAATTTGAAAACGTCCAGGACAGAAGAATCCATGAAATTTGTATTGGTCGAGGGCGCTTGCATCCCATATGGAGCTCTCACAGCTGGTGGGCTTGTGATGTAGTTGGTGACGTCGTAGATGAGTCCATTGTAAATACCAACAGAACGGCCCTGAACGGCCATGTTCCTGATTTCTTTAGGTGTGTAACCAACGAAGCCTCGGCGGGCAGTGTAACGCATGCGGACCATGTTCTCGAAGTACCAATCCGGCCGCGAATCGTTGGTGAAAGCGCGGAAATCATGGTAGACAGCATTGGGGTCAGACACATTCCTCGAGTCTAAGATGACGTACGGGCTGACATTGCCATCCACACCATTGCAGAGCGCGCTGACCTTGAAATGATCAATCACAACATGGATCAACTGGAATATGACAAATAGCTTACTTGGACCGGAAAAAGATTATCTGCTATCTGGCCACCATATTTGAGAATAGCCGGTGAAGGAATAACGCTAATGATTCGTTGATGAGCAGCAGCAATGGTGGTCAAGTCGAAGACTTCGCCTCGGATTGCTGTCAGAACATTATTGGGTGACAAGGTGCTGGAGTGGGATGCGAGTTCGTTCATATTAAAAACATGCTCCGTGGGGCAGATGAGTAAGTTGAGGAATCCAATAACGAAGATTGCACCGGCGCATGCCAACCAGATGAGGATGTTAAGGGCAAGCTTCTCCCTCCACGCCTGACGAACGTCCATGCGCTTCATCCTCCCAAACCATGACAGAAAAAATGATGGTATCCAGAACGTCAACATCCAGCACAAAGCAACCCACTTTCTTCGAGCTGAGCTCTCCTTTAGCACCTCTGTCGTCTCACCATCCTGAATTTCTCCGGGTAATACTTCCTTATCTCCCAGCAAAGCCTTCTTGTTCTCGTTTTGGAACATGTTGCGAGATGGAGCATACGACTCAGAACCATAATTCGTCATCGAGTCATCATGATCACGCTGACTAGTAAAAGGACTGCGCCCATCAAAATCATCGCTGCGTAGAGACTTGTTCTCTTCATACTCATCGTACATATCTGCCCGCTGGAAGGGAGAAGCATTGGGGACGAGAGGAAGAGCCTGATTTGATGCATTATCCTGTTCACGGTATGATCCCCAAGGCACAGGAGATACTTCCCCTGGTGCCATACCCGACGAGAGGTAAGGAGCGTAGGGATCACTGATGCCACGCGAATTGAGTCCAACATCTGCCTCCGCATCCCGTAAACGGTTCCGCTTTTGTTCCTCGACGTCGCGAGAACGAATGCCATCTTCAAAAGTGTGAAAAGCCAAGTGAGAGAGGAAAACCTGATACATAATGTCAAAATAAAATCTTTTCTGGAGATGAGCGACCACACCTTGTGCTGGCCGATGACAAGGTCTCTCTCAGTCAATCCAAAAGTCGTTCTCGCCTGCTGAATCCTTTCCAGCGCTTCACCCTCTGACACACCTGCTGCTTCCAAACCAGCCGAATAGCGCTCGCAAAACTCATCTGGGGTCATCCCAACCTCAAATACATTGATCGATCGCTTTGCAATCTCCACCAACCCAACGCTGCGTACTTGACCCTTTACACTCCTCCCTTCCAGCTG